>APFE030024212.1:29536-52034 GCA_000404065.3 Pinus taeda
TTAGTTAATTTTGATAAAAAATAATTAGTTAATTTTGAAACCTACTAAGCTTCCAAAGGACTTGAGGGGTTTATTTGCTTGATCAAGGGACGCCAATTTTTGCTAATTTCACTCCCGTTGTCCCTATTGAGGTTCTGAGGAAATTTCATAATTTCGATGGCCTCTCTGATTTTTTTTTTATGATAATTATCCTCTCTTACAATTATTTTAGCGTCTTCCAAACACACATGATGTTTCGTTTTGGATGAGTGCTCTGCAAGGGCTGATGTACGGGATCTCCCATTCTTTATATCAGTCGTGTGTTCTTTTAGTCTTATTTTCAGAGACCGACCCGTTTCCCCAATATAATTCTTGCCACAAGAGCAATCAATCTTGTACACACCCTTGAGTTGTTGATGATCAATGTTATCCTTTACTGACTTCATCATTTTCCTTATAGTTCCACATGTTGTGAATTGAGTGTTTATGTTATTCCTCCTTAGAATTCTTGCAATCTTATCTGTAACCCCTTGGATGAATGGAAGGTAAACTTTTCCATGATTTTCTTTCTTGTCTTCAGGAGGCTTGGAGAGAACCTTTTGAGCTCTTCTTATAGCGTTATTGATACTCCACTCTTTGTATCCAAGGTTTTTGAAGACAGAGGTTAAGTGTTCAATCTCATCTTTTAGGTGATCAAGGTCAGAAATCCTGAAAGCCCTAACAGCTAGAGTGTTTAAGACGCCCGATTTTTGGGAAGGATGATGGTAAGAGTCAGCATGAAAATAGCTGTCAGTATGAGTTTTCTTTCTATAGACCTAGTGTCCCAAAGTACCATCCTCTTTCCTACTGATTAGGACATCAAGAAAGGGAATCTTACCATTCTCTTCAAGCTCCATAGTAAATTTGATTTTGGAAGATATAGAGTTAAGATGATGGTAAGAGTCAGCATGAAGATAGCTGTCAGTATGAGTTTTCTTTATATAGACCTGGTGTCCCAAAGTACCATCCTCTTTCCTACTGATCAGGACATCAAGAAAGAGAATCTTACCGTTCTCTTCAAGCTCTATAGTAAATTTGATTTCGGAAGATAAAGAGTTAAGATGATGGTAAGAGTCAACATGAAAATAGCTGTCAGTATGAGTTTTCTTTCTATAGACTTGGTGTCCCAAAGTACCATCCTCTTTCCTACTGATCAGGACATCAAGAAAGGGAATCTTACCGTTCTCTTCAAGCTCCATAGTAAATTTGATTTCGGAAGATATAGAGTTAAGATGATGGTAAGAGTCAGCATGAAGATAGCTGTCAGTATGAGTTTTCTTTCTATAGACGTGGTGTCCCAAAGTACCATCCTCTTTCCTACTGATCAGGACATCAAGAAAGGGAATCTTACCGTTCTCTTCAAGCTCCATAGTAAATTTGATTTCGGAAGATATAGAGTTAAGATGATGGTAAGAGTCAACATGAAGATAGTTGTCAGTATGAGTTTTCTTTCTATAGACTTGGTGTCCCAAAGTACCATCCTCTTTCCTACTGATCAGAACATCAAGAAAGGGAATCTTACCGTTCTCTTCAAGCTCCATAGTAAATTTGATTTCGGAAGATATAGAGTTAAGATGATGGTAAGAGTCAGCATGAAGATAGTTGTCAGTATGAGTTTTCTTTCTATAGACTTGGTGTTCCAAAGTACCATCCTTTTTCCTACTGATCAGGACATCAAGAAAGGGAATCTTACCGTTCTCTTCAAGCTCCATAGTAAATTTGATTTCGGAAGATATAGAGTTAAGATGATGGTAAGAGTCAGCATGAAGATAGCTGTCAGTATGAGTTTTCTTTCTATAGACTTGGTGTCTCAAAGTACCATCCTCTTTCCTACTGATCAGGACATCAAGAAAGGGAATCTTACCGTTCTCTTCAAGCTCCATAGTAAATTTGATTTCGGAAGACATAGAGTTAAGATGATGGTAAGAGTCAGCGTGAAGAGTATGAGTTTTCTTATTAGGTAGAAAAAGAATTAATTATGGTCATAGACATGTCTATTTTGGGATAGAGCTTCCAATTTTTTAATTTAATTATCAATAATTATTCGGTTGATGGGAGAGGAATATTCTTAATAGTATATATCAAAGGTTGATATTTATCTCAAATGTAATTATGCTCATTTTCCCTTTCTAGTTAAATTATTTAATTAACAAAAGTGTTATATGAGCATGTGTCATATGAATATGAGTGATGATTTTTGGGCATATGGTATTAAGAATCTCCATGATAAAGTGGAATCAATCTTCATGGTTAAGAATCTTGATATATGTTTTTCAAAATATATATGTTTAAGTATTATATTATTTGCTTTTATAATTAATAAAATTATAATAATTTAAAATAAAATTATAATTTAATTTTTTTGGACAATATGAGATTTGTCAAGAAAGAAATGGTGTTTTGATGTTTATTGGTGTTTCTTAGCTATTCAATATATATAGTTATACTAGTATATAAGTTAAACATCTATACATTTTTAAAAACATATAACAAGATTTTTAACTATAAGATTGCAGCGATTCCTATTTCCAACCCCATAGCATTATAAATGCGTGCTGACAAGCCAAGGAAATAGCGCTCGCCCTCTCTCTCCACAGCACATGAACAAATGGATGGAGCGTGGAGAGAGAGGGCAAGCGCTATTTCCCTCGCTTGTCAGCCGCATTTATAATGCTATAAAGTTGGAAATAGCATTCGCCTAACATTGCGCCCCACTCCTCACTCTATTAAGAGAATTCTTAATTATAAAATGCGGTAAAGCTCATAATGCAGATGAGGTGGGAGCGTGCAATTTAAAGAGTGAAATAAAGTAACCCTAGAAATGTGCATGAGTGTGACAGTGTGCAGCTTAAAGGTTAGCATTATTCGCCGTTTCACTCGAAACCGTTTTAAGGCGTGCACCGTCTGAATCCCATGCAATCATAAAAGAAAGAGAACGCCTTTAACCATTAAAATTACAATTCGTAAATTGTGAACACTTTCTCCGCCCATTGAATGCCATCATGCCAATTATAAATGCGCTTCCACAGCAACCATACAAATCCTCATGTCTTCTTCTCAGGGAGCTCAAACAAACACACTGCAGGATTGTCCAGAGTGATTTGCAGGTGTTCTTGGCGAATTTCTATGTTCTGTGTGCAGAGAATCTGCTGGGGCTTCAAATCCTGCACAATGAGAACAGAATTAATGTTCATATGTTTCACATCAGCGGTCATTGCCGCAGCAGCGGGGGCCGATGGGAAGATTCACATAGTCCACATGGATAAATCTCAGATGCCCACTGTGTTTTCCTCTCATCACCACTGGTATAATTCCATCCTTTCATCTCTCACACCAAACAAGAAAGAAGAAGCCCTACTCTATATTTACGACACAGTGATGCATGGGTTCAGCGCCAAGCTAACCCAATCGGAGCTGAATGCCCTCCAAAAATTGCGAGGTCACCTCGCAAGCTACCCCGACACGACGGGAAAGTGGCTTACCACATATTCCTTCAACATCCTCGGCCTCAACGAAAAATCCGGCATATGGCCTCAATCACAGTTCGGCAACAGCTCCGACGTTATTATCGGAATTCTAGACTCCGGCATCTGGCCTGAGAGCCAGAGCTTCGGAGACGCTGGAATGAGCGAGGTCCCGGCCCGATGGAAAGGCCAATGCCAGCCGGGCACGGCTTTTAATAGCTCGCTCTGCAACAGAAAACTCATCGGCGCTCGTTACTTCAACAAAGGATTCCTGGCAAGTGGCGGGCACATAGATCCGATCCACGATTACAATTCCGCCCGAGATTATTATGGCCGTGGTTCCCACACCTCCTCCACGGCCGCCGGGAACTTTGTGCCTCATGTCGATTATTTTAGTTACGCAACGGGCACGGCCAGAGGCATGGCGCCTCGAGCACGGCTGGCCATGTACAAGGTTGGCTGGTACATTGATGGGGGTCCCTCGGCGGGTCCCATTGTGGGGTCTGACGTTCTTGCCGCGATAGAGACAGCTCTATCTGATGGGGTCGACGTGTTGTCGCTGTCACTGGCCCTCTCGCCTGAGGATCTCATCAAGAACCCAATAGCTCAGGGAGCCTTTGCAGCCTCGGAGAAGGGCGTGCTCGTTTCTTGTTCCGCTGGGAACGACGGGCCGAGCGGGTCCACTCTTGTAAACGGCGCGCCGTGCATGCTGATGGTTGGGGCCAGCACTATCGATCGGAAATTCGTAGCCGAAATAAATCTCAGTAACGGGAAATTCATCGAGGGAACTTCATACTTTGTCCAGAAAAAAGCTATTTCCGGGAATCTGGTTTTCAACCAGAGTTCTCAATCATGTGGCTTCGAGTCGCTTGATCCGAAATCGGTTGCCGGTAAAATTTTGCTGTGCATGAGTAACAATTTTCTGGACATCTACTTGCAGATTTCAGAAGCCAACCGAACAGGAGCTACCGGTCTTATAATGGCCTACGACGATCACAGTTCCGATGCCCTGTTGCCTTCCAGTTACTGGTTCCCCGCCGTGTCGGTTACTTCGGGTCAAGGTCGTTTAATGGCAGACTATATAAAAACCAGTCCGGCAAACGCCAGTGTCGCATTGAAATTCGTGGTAACCAGGCTGGAATTCCAGCCGGCGCCTGTCGTGGCAGGTTTCTCCTCGCGAGGGCCGTATTTTCTCAGCCCGGGAATTGTGAAACCGGACGCCATTGCGCCGGGCGTGGACATTCTGGCGACCTCATTGCCGTCTGAGAATGTAACGTTCGTCGGGTCGGTTCCGTTAAAGGCAAACTACACTTTGCTTTCCGGCACGTCTGTGGCATGTCCTCATGCAGCGGGTGTGGCGGCACTGGTGAGAGCCGTGCACAAGGATTGGAGCCCCGCTGCCATTAGGTCTGCTCTCATGACGACGGCCTACAGAGAGGATAACACCGGCCGGGCTATAACAGATGACGCAGATCCTCGTTTTGGTCCCGCGAATCCCCTGGATTTCGGTTCCGGGCACCTGAATCCCAATAAAGCAGCAGATCCTGGACTGGTTTATGATGCTGGGGTGAATGAATATCTGGATTATCTCTGTGCTCTCAATTATACGAACCAAGAAATTAGGTTACTGAGCCGGAAGAATTACTCCTGTAGCACCCATGGGGCCATTGGTGACCTCAACTATCCTTCATTCTTTGCAGATTTCAGGAACGAGACGAGGTCAGCCCCACAGAAATTCAAGAGGATTGTCACCAATGTGGCTGAGAATGAGAATAAGACATCATCTGTGTACAGGGCAATAGTGAAGACTCCACCAGAAATTTCAGTTCAGGTGGAACCTGACCTTCTGGTGTTCAAAGAAAAGAATGAAAAGCTGGAATTCTCTGTCAGTATCACACCTGTAAATGTGCAGAGATGATGCTCAAGTTCAGGGTATTTGAATTGGGTTGATGGAAGGGGACATGAGGTAAGCAGTCCATTGGTAGCCACATTCTGCTGATCATGTCCAGTCCTTGTGGCCTGCAAAGGGCTTTTTGGCTTCGCTGGCAATCGGAACAGAGTCCCAGCATGTTTAAATCGGATTATTTTTGTAATAAGTTTTTCAAAAATACATTTATTTTCTAATATAAAAAAAGGAGTATAATATTTTCTTCACTGCTTAGAAAGAAAAAAATTACCAGAAGTGATTTATAATATAAGGTTAATGAAAGCGATTGCTAATGTGAACAAAGTATTCTTATTATTCTTATTTTAATTTTTTTGTTTTTCTAATTGAAAAGATTTAGATTTTATATAAAAGTGAATTGTAATTTTACCATAAAAAATACTATAATGAAAATTGGGCATTTTTCTTTTATAAAGAAATATTAAAAATAGTCATTGATATACATTTTATAAAGAGTTTTTAATATTAAAAAAATCAAAAGGAAGAAGGGAATGTTCACAACATGCAACTGATGGAATCTAAGATTAGCTAGGAGCTTAAAATGATATTTAAAAAGAACGGAAAATCGACCTTGACAAGTGATATACCAGACTAAGAAGTATGCAACATCTTACTAGGGTTGTGGTAATGATTATCTATCATACCCCTTTCCTTTTTGCACCACATTTTCTCCCTCTTATAAGGAAAACTCTGGCAAGGTTGTTCTTCTAATAAACCACTTTTATCCCTCTTGTGATAACCCACTGACTGCTGCAATGACTTCTTCAGTGACTTGAATTTCCAACTCGCAGACCCTTAAGCTATTTCCTTCCAGATTCAATGCAAATTCAATTGCTACCCCTTCCTCGAATCCCCGTAATCGCTCAAGGTTCTCAAAATAAAATTCAGACAGTGGAGTCGCCAAGGTGAGAGATCTTCAACCCGCACTTCCCTTGCTCACCTAACATAGGGAATATAAAAATTGTTGTACCTAGGGAAAAATATTCTAGTTCGTTCCCTGGAAACGACACCAGAAGATATTGTAGCTCCTCGAGACAACCCCCGATTTGAGGAAAGGGTTAGTGCCTAGGACATCTTAGAGGAGCGCTGTGAGGATTTGTTGAGGTTTGTATTGCACTCCATATTGAATATAATTAAAAATAGATTCATTCAGAACTTGGTTCAATCACCATTCACCAAGGTAGAATTAAACATACACATATGTATATGCAGGCGAATATCACTCATCCCAAGGATGAATGTCCTATTATGGTGGCCGACACATAGTGAAATGCAGCTTAATATATGTCGTTGTGGTAAAACTTGAGAGAGAAAAAGTAAGGAGAGGAATTCAATGCAGAGGGATGGATAATAAATAATCCTAAGCAACGAATCCCAATAGAACTATGGAAGAATAAGGAGATGAAATGTAGAAATTGTGGAGCACATTTTAAGGTTTCTAGTTCTATATTTTCATGGGTACATCCTATCACAAAATAACATTGGTAAATCTGTGATCTCATAGGTATTATTGGCTACAATAGGATGCTTGTAAATATGTAATTGTACAAGTACCATTAATACCCTATAACCTAATTAAATACATAATTTGAGAGTGAAACCAGCGGCTTCTTTACACAATTTTAGAGGAAGATAAACATACATGAAATGACAAACTAGAGGGGAACACATACTACACATTACTCTACTTGGAATCACCAAATATGCTTAATTAATCTTTGAAAATGGATTCCACAACATATGCCAAAAATATTTGATATTTGTATAAGCATTAGCACCTCGTGAACAAGTCATTGAACCAAGAGCTAGAACCTCTTTTTGTACACATATCTCGAAACACCTGCAAAAACAGATTTCAGACCTTTGGGAACAGGATTTGGGGACCTTTAAAATGAGTTTCTTCCCCCTATTTATAAGGAGAGGGTGAGCTTGGAACAACGGTTACAAAATATATTCTAAAGTTACAGTTGTCTAATCGACTAGTTGTATCTTCGTGCGCATATTCAAATGATTACATAACAGATTGATTCCTTCTTTAAAATGCAACAAATTACAAAATAACAAACATGGGAAAATTGCATGATGACCACAATAAAATATCTCCATGCCAATTCATGTGATTGCCTCTGATCATGCCACATCTCTGCCATGGTGTTCCTCTACAGTTATTGATCGATATGCTTATTGCTTTCTCCCCTTAACTGCTTGAACTCCACTTTCTAGAACTAGAAGAGATTAACTGTGGTAGCATTAGCGCCACTCTGTAACATAGTTTCTAACCCATCCATCTGCATACACTCTAGTCTATATTTTTAGAACCCAATACATCTCGTAACTCTTGTAAAATATCGTTACGAAAACACATAAATTTGATCATTCTTAGCTCCTTTTGCTTAAGCTCCTTTATCACTTATAAACCATGGGACCACTACCTATGACCAAGGGATTGATGTAGAGGTGTTGTAATATCGAAGCTTTCTATCATCGTATGATCTAGGTGGATATTGATGACCACCCGCCTATTCCACTTGGACCCCCACCATTGTTTATTTCAGTTTGCCAATTTCCTTATTTGTAGCACAATTTACTATTTTTGGCAGTTTTTTGGGTCCTAAACTTTCGGAGTTGTTTTGTGGCCCTAAATGACGTTTTTTGGGATAAACAATCTAAGGAAGGAAATGAAATGTAGAAAGTTCTAGTCCTCAGATAGATTTTGAATGAGGTATTGTGCGCGTCAAATAGAGAACGTATGCCAAAGTTACGACCTCGGGAAGTTGATGTACCAATTTACCCAAACGAGGCCCATAGTTTGGTGCTTCATCTCCTAGGGTTAGGTTTTTGGATGTTTAAGGTTTTCCATTGTTGCTCGATAATAAATAGGCCTTTGAGCCTCATTGTAACACAGTTCAAAGGTATGTAGCCACCACATCTCTTCTCAGAGATAAGCTACCATCATCCGAGCTAGTCTTATTTCCATTATGTTTGTAAGCATATTTCAGTATTTGATATTAATGAACTGAAGTGTTATTTCTGTTTCATCTCTGTATTTATGGTTATATCTGTAATTTGTTGCGTTCTAGTTTAAATCTAGATCATCCTAACTTGATTTGAAATAACATTCTGAAAACACAAAATTTCTTATGCCTTCAAGATCCTCCTCCATTGACCCTCTTCCTATTTATCCCATAGGACCAGGTGTCATGACCTCAAGGTTAGTGCTTGTGTGTTAAAGCCTTTAGGCTCCTATTAAGGGCCTATCTCCCTTTGTGCTTCATGGTTCACCCTTGGTTCTTTGGATGGTCATATTCGAGCACCGCCACATTTCGAAGCCCCTTTCACCATCAAAACTTTAACAAATTAGAATTTACACAAGAGTTATGATATT
Source organism: Pinus taeda (assembly GCA_000404065.3). Classification (NCBI taxonomy): domain Eukaryota; kingdom Viridiplantae; phylum Streptophyta; class Pinopsida; order Pinales; family Pinaceae; genus Pinus; species Pinus taeda. Next base: position 38,349 of record APFE030024212.1, read on the forward strand.
CCCATCCCCAATATGGTCCATAGCTATTAAGTGCTAAATTTTCCCTTAACTCTGGGTTCTATGGACCTCTCGTGAACATGTGTCATTTTTCATCGGAAGCCCTCTTCATCGAAAGTTTTCAATTTAATAATTAACATTGGAGTTATGAAATCTCCTACTTCTGATGAGCTCATAGATATTGGTTCTCAGCCCCAGTTCTATGCCCTTAGTTCTCTGGAGTCTTCATGACCGACTGCCACATGATTTCAGAGCTCCTTACATCGGAGGGTCTCCCAATAAGAATTAAATTGAAGTTCCGATGGCCTTTCCCTCTGAAATGCTTTATAACGCTTGAGCGCTTGGCCTTGTTCTGAGCCCTTTCTTTTGCTAAGTCTTCGTGACCAAGTGCCAACATATATAGAATTCCTCTTCATTAGAATATTTTCAAAAGCTAATTATAAAATGCTTTTGATTTCTCTCACCTTTGAAATACAAATCTTTGAAATGATTTCATGTTGGCAAAATTTACTCCATGTGGCGACTCCTGAGTGGTGACACCAGTTGCCCAAATTTGTCCCTTTAGGCCCTCTGAAATGCCACAATATTCTGCCACATGTGCTTGTCCAACCACATCATGCTGACCTAATGTGCTTTATCTGCTTCTTGGAACCAACTATCTCCTGTCATGTGTTTATTTTTTAGGAGAGATAAAGGGTGCTTGGCCTTGGTCCGAGCCCTTGGTTCTTTTAGGTCTTTGTGACCAAATAAAAACATATAATGAAGCCCCTCTTCATCAGAAGATTTTCAAAAAGGAATTAAAAGTGTTTTGATGCCACCATCCTCTGAAATCCCATATTAGCACTTAGGTGCTCTACCCTCATCTACGCCCTTGGTTCTTTTAGGTCTTTGTGACCAAGTACCAACAAATATCAAAGTGCATCTCATCATAAGTTTTTCAAAAGGAATTAAAAAGAGTTTTGATGCCACCATCCTCTAAAATTCGTCCTTAGCACTTATGTGCTCCATTCAGTTTTTCGCCTTTGGTCCCTTTGGTTTTCCATGACTGAGTGCTAGCAAATATTAAAGCACCTCTCATTGGAAGTTTTTCAAAATGAATTAAAATGGTTTCTGATGCCACCATCCTATTAAATTACACCTTAGCACTTAGATGCTCCACCCAGTGTTGCGCCCTTGGTCCCTGTGGTTTTCCATGACTGGGTGCTAGCAAATATCGAAGCCTCTCTCATCGGAAGTTTTTCAAATACTAATTAAAACAGAGTTACAATGGACTCTTCCTCTGAAATGAAAACCTATGAAGTGATGTCATGCCAATGTCCTCATATCCACATGATGCCTCTTGGGAAGTGACATGTGTCACCTAGATTTTCCCCTTTAGGCCCTCAAAAATGTAAAAATTTATTGCCATGTGTCCCACATGTTGCCACATCATGATGATGTCACTGGGCATGTCTGCTTTTAGAGGCCAATCACCAAATTCTAATTTTCTTATTTGGAGGAGAGAGAAAATATCCATGGGGTCTCTGGGTTTTCAAAGGTCTCCTTTGTATTCCCCTTCTTTCATGATTTTGACACTTTCCAAATAGATGCATTTTTTAAGTAGTTCTGAAACTCTGATGTTCAGATTGCCTATGCTTCAAGGTCCCACCTTGTTATGTGTCCCGATGGTCCTTTGGTACGCTTTGTGGCTGAGTTCCAACCTAAATCAGAGCCCCTCTTCATCGTAATTTTTTGAAAAGGAATTAAAATTAAATTTTGATGTTTTCAATCCTCCAAAAATTGACCTTCGATATGTCTTCCTGCTAGTCTTCCCGATATGGGGCTCTGATGTGATCAGGTGCCAAATTTTGACACTCCTCTCTAGATTTCGGCTTTCCTTTTGGCTTTGAGACTTATGCTTTTTACTTTTGCCTCCTCCCTGTGATTTTAGCCTCTGATATTTGCTCTCCTCTTTGACCTTTTTGCACTTTGATTCTCCTTTTTGGCCACCATTTGACATCATTTGAAACAATTGGAAAAAGGTGTAGTAGGTGACAACATGTAGTGTGTGAAAAGTGGATAGTGGAGCATAATTCCATGTGACTGGAAAAAAGGAATTCTTCCATGACTTAGAGGAGATGGACCTTTAGATGCACATCGAAATCAGAGGTGATGGAAAGTATAGCGCAGTCATCATCGGTAGTGTTACTTTTCAGAGGTAGTTTAGTTCTCCTCTCACATTAAAAGATGCCATGTATGTTCTGGGTCTGAAGAAGAATTTAGTTTCAATTGTTATGTTGTAGGACCGTTCCTATGATGTAACATTTAGCAAAGGAAAGGCATTCCTTCATCACATAGCCTCAAGACAAGTGAAGTGGATCGGGGTTTGGGTGAAGAACATTTATATATTGGATGTAGAAGATTGTACTTCTTTGAGCACAAAAGCAAACAAGGTGTAAAGCTAAGACATCAGCGAATTATGGCATAGAATATTGGGCCACTTGCACCATAGAGCTTTGAATATCATGCAGCATATTTCTACAGACTTCTCAAGGGTGCACTAGATAAAAGAGATACATGAAAAAAATGTACATTGGGGAAGTACACCAAAGCCACCTTTCATGATAAGGGCAGTCGAACACAAGCGATCCTAAAGAGTTCACTCAGATGTGTGTGGAACATTCTCGACAGCCTCCATGGCCAAGCACATGTATTATGTAATATTTGTAGCTGATTTCTCACTTAAGTGTTGGATTTTCTTCATGTAGAAGAAAGTTCAGATGTTCTCTAAATTTTGTGAATTTAAAGCACTGGTTGAGAAAGACACTAGTAGGAAAGTGAAGGATCTCAGGAGTGATAACGATGGAGAATATTTGTCGAATGAATTCAAGACTTGTGTGCATCATAAGGAATTTGATGGGAATTAATAACACCCCATAATCCACAACATAATGGGGTGGCTGAAAGGAAGAACATAAATATTGTGGGGGATGCATGGGAAATGTTACATGATCAGGGCTTACTGTTGCACTTGGGGGATGAAGCATGCAACACAATTTTATATGTGCATAAAAGGAGTCCTCATCATATTCTTGGGATGAGTACACTAGAAGAATCTTTTTCAGGTAAGAAACCAGATATGGCACACTTCAGGATCTTTGGTTCAACAATTTACTGTCATATTAACAAGGATGCAAGGAAAAATCTAGAACCAACAGCTGAGTTGGGCATATTTGTGGGGTACATTGATACACCTCAGCCCTATCAGGTGTACTTGTCTTCTCACAGGATGAAAGTTGTTCGTAGATATGTGAATTTCAATGAAGAAAATTCGATGAGATGTTCCGTTGAGAGGGAGATTTAGTTGCATGTAGATGAGGATCTTTATATCCAAAATAATAACCTCATGATGATGTGGAGAAGCCACATGTAGAGGAGCAAATAGTGGAAGAACCCACTCATTAATATACATCCATAGATGGAAGGAAGCACACCAAAGAAGCTAACAGATTGATGCATGATACTAGAGAGACTATGGGAGCACCCACATCACAACACATATAGAGGAGGTCACCATAATGGTACACTAGCTACATGGCTCATATGAGAGAGTGTGAAGAGACTGAGCCATCCTCATTCAAGGAAGCAGTGTAGCAACCCATATTTGTTGATTCCATGGTAGAGGAGTAGGACTCCATTATCAAGAATAGTGTTTGGGAAGTGGTCCCAATACTAACAGACATGTTAATGGTGGGTTCCAGATGGATTTACAAGGTAAAGAAAGCATCATATGGGAGTGTCGAGAAACAAAAGACCATATTTTTGGACAGATGGTTTTTCGAGTGGAGGTAATTGATTATGAGGAGTATTTAGAAATCCAAAGAGGTGGAAGTTAAATAATTTCTCTTATTATGACATTAACTTGTGATGTTTTCATTATTAGTATTAGATCTTTTAGTTATATTTTCTTATCATCAAGATTAATTCCAAGGAAAAAATAGAAGAGATGTAGGCACACTACCAAACCCCACTCTAGGGGAAAACCCAGTTAAAATTCTTCCTTCAGTAGATTCAAGATGAGACGACCAAGACCCTTACAATTTAGACTTGATACTACCTCCATTAATTCATCCTCCTTCCTTGTGATGACGCTGAACCCTTCTCGCTACGGTGGCATTGAACCCTCATCATTGTATTTGCACTAAGAGAACACCTTCTTCTGTCGTATCCAAACTTATTTCATAGAGATTGGAGCATATTATTATTTGTAATAAAATTTATGTCGCAGCACTGAAATCATCCATACTATTCATTATAATCCGCAATAGTATTTGAAATCTAATCTTTTGTGGCAGCTCCGAGATCATCCCCTATACCTTGTCCGAGCTCCTCTAATAGCACCGAAAATTATCCTATGGAATTCTTGTCTGGTCTTGTAATTCAAGAGAAGGCCTTAGGTTGGTATATATAGTAGTTTTTCCATAATAAATGAACCAACATGACTTCATGAATAGTTGTGTTTGCATTTAGGTTGAGGCCAACTAGAGTTCAGTAAAATGTAGTCGACTTGATGATGATCTTATTGAAGCCAATAGAAGGAGACTTGATGGAGGAGTCTTTGGCCAAACAAACATATTGACTTTGACCCAAATAAATAATCCTAAAGCCTACAATGGAGGCTTGACCTATAACAATTGACCCAAGCATGAAACCCATGCTTTAACAAGTCAATTCAATAATAATAAAAATTCTTTTTGCTTTTCTTTTGTCAAATATTGCATTTTGAATTCAAGTACAATTATGAAGACCGAACCTAGTTACATTCTTCAACACTCCCTCTTAACTTGGGAGGTATTCATTTTTACATATAATGAAAGATGTACATGTAATATCTCAAAACACATCATCTACGAAGAATTTTAGGCATCTTAATTCCATGGACTAGATTTCTTTCTGACTAGGGAATTTTTTCCATTGGTCTCTCAACAATTTAGGCACCGCAATGCCACGAACTAGATTCTTGACCAGGGAAATATATCAGAATAGGACTAAGATTTACTCAAGCTTCCAGTGTCTCTAGGTACCATAAGGCTTACTTGCTAACCATTAACTGAGGGACCTAGGTGCATATCCATGGTCATAGCTCTACGACCCACGCCACCCTCCCTACTTTGGGACTTAGACATCAACACAAAGTGTTGGCCAGATATCCTCCCAGGCCATGCTTCACTCACAAAGCCTCTCCTTGATCCAGCAAATCAAGGACAATAAAAATCTCCCGATAAAACTGATCGATAACCAGCATGCTATCAAAACCTTCGAGAGATATACACAATCCCAATCAAATATACTTTCACATATTCATAAATAAAAGCAAACCTTCAAGGTTTTCCTAATGTTACTTCTCAACACGATAGACCTATCAACCAAATATTTCCTTTTCAACTTCACATACAGCAACATATCCTTCAAAATTCATTCTCCGACCAAAACTATGTTATGCCCTTCCTCTCAACTAGGAAGCTTTCCTCTATCCAACCTCCCTCTTAATCTCAGGGATATTTCTTTTATCCAGGCTCCCTCTTAACCTAGGGAGATCAGATTCTTATTTACGACATCATAGAAACTTTTTTGGCTTCCATTCATCTTATTAGAGTTATCATTACCATCGCCATTCATATCATGCTTATCATATCAACTTTTACTTTACAAACATATTCACTATGTACCTACATAACTTAGATAGAAAGTACAACAAAAACAATAGAAGCATGAAGTTAGGCATAACAAAAAAAATCTATAATAATGGAAGCATTTTACAAACATAATCAACAAGAGACTATACTTCAATACGTCAACTTCTTGCCTATGTTTTCCTAAATCACATTAATAGCACATCAAGGTATCAAACTCATTATATCTAGGGTTTCAATATTCTTTTAATGACATGAAATGATCTTTCATACAGAAAACCCTAGAATCAAATCAGATTAATGTATCTAAAGATTTCCAAATTTCATATGTTAGACTACCTTCAAGGATTTCATGTAAACGTTAGATTTCCATATAAAATTATCAAAAATCACTATATAGATTCATAGATTTTAGATTGTCATAGCACACATACTAGAGAGTTTATCTACTACTAGGGTTTAGCTGCAAAACCTTAGATTTACAAAACAACATTATCCTAGAACAACAAACTTTGACTAGGGGTTATTTCCAAACATTGTGACTCATGACCATCAATAGCTATTTATAACTAGGAACTCATTATCATGCATAAGCACATCATATGTCAGAAAACATTAATATATTATACATGTACTGACCTATACCAAGCTAGGGTTTCAACCAATGGACACATATATTGCCAGGGCTTCAATCCTAGGATCTTACTTTAAACACATAACAAGGGTTTTACTTATAGACCCAAACAAACCCTAAATATCTAGGATTTTATAGAAAATAAAACCCTACTATATCATCAATTTAAAGGTTTTGGATTTCAGACAACCTCATTTCAACTATAACAAGTTATGGTTTTCAAGATCATATCAAAACCCCAAACATGACATCGATAACATTTCATAATAGCCCTAAGTAGTTTTAGGGTTTCATACATTAACATTAGCATACCCTTAGGTTAGGGTTTTCCAAAGAACTTGTCTAGGATTCTATAAGATTTATTAATAATATGAGGAGGGTAGATTTATCAAGTGATGAATCACCCAAAACAAGAATCGTTGTGATTCAATACAGCTTGACATAATGATATTAGTAATGTAACGCAAATTTAAAAATAAGATGAATGTACCTTTTAAGAGAATTTATAAGGTGTATAGACTAAGACATACCTGGAGATGCTCCTTAATAGACCTCGAATTTTTTTCCTTGAAATTCCTTTTATGTACTAAGTCGTGATCTTTTATACATGTAATACATACTTACAAGAAAAACATGTGATACCAAGAACATGATTAAATTTCTTAATTTATATTTCCTACATAGCCATGGAGGATGGAATTCTATAAAAAGTTATTCTTTCTTTCAATCAAGGACATTTTCTTGGAATCCTAGATTGCATGTAGATCCTATAGGGAGAGGATTAAGGTTCTAATATGTTATCTAGAGAGTACGCTTTTAATCCTAGACTAGTCATAAACAAGGATCATTTGAAAATCTAAAATATTATATACATACCTTATGATTACATACCTATGATTTGATAACTCATAGGAATTGCATGTGCATCTTGACACTACTTACTTGAATTTCATCAAGACTTGAATTAGAACAAATTTTGGATTCTTCAGTTATGTGGAGATGGCCTTGTTCTTGGTCATAGTAACTATATCGAGTTCCTCTCCCTGATTTGGTCATACTTTAGTCGGTTTTATTTCTATGGTGACAAAATAGACATACCATGGTACTTGGTTGTAACAAGGATATAACTTGGCCCTTTATTACTGTGATTGATTTGAAATCTTATATAATAATTGATACAAAGTCTTTGAATGTGATGTTGTGGAAGCATACAGTCAACAATGTAGTTTTGGTTATATTTCAGTTTCTGAGGTAGCCTTCTAATTTGTCATCCTGCTTTATGTAATTCATAAAAACTTCAATCCAACTATACAAACTTCGGTTTTCTTTGGAGAACCTTGATGTAATTTGAGTTATAGCTCTAATTTTCTTATTGTCTATACCAAGATCAGAATTCTTCTTTGAGAATTTTATGAATTTGTTTTTCCCATACTTTGACTTTGATTTATACCAAAAACTCCTCTTCCAAGATTGATTTGGACTTCTTTACTGTGATATTATCCTTTCGTTGTTGTGGAAGCACTGGATCCTTCACTATGATGTATCCCTCAGATGAGACTAATATCTTGTCACTGAAACCCTATCACTGTGGTAGCATCTAGACCATCTCTTCACCAAAATGCTTGTCGTGTACTTTCACCAAAATGCTTGTCGTTTAATTTCACAAAAATGTTTGGAGCCCATTCTCTGAAAAGATTCGAACTGTCGTACTATGATAGTGTTGAAATTTTCTCTCTAAAATTGGACTTGTTCAATCCTCATTCTGAAGATGATCCGAACTACTTTCATTGTGGTATATGATAACCCATTATTAAGACATTCGAACCTCTTCCTTCCTCTTCAAGGTGTCTTTAATATGTTAGAAGATGATCCTTGGGCATAAGGTTAAAATAACACATTAACGATATTGCAAGAAATAGGTATGAAAAATCAGGCCTAGCAGAGAATGCATGTTCTTCCTCACACTATATTTGCATGGAATAGGCAAACTTAATTCACAAAGAGGACCAATATTTAAAAAGAAGGGTGAAAGAGGCCATTGAAATTGAGAAATCTTCCAACAACATGAACAGAGATGATGGGCTAAAACTAAGTAACACCTGGAAACCCTTATTAAATAAAATAAAAAATAGTACACACACACACACACACACACACACACACACACACACACACACACACACACACACACACACACACACACACACACACACACACACAATCTAATGAATAATTAACAAACATTCATAAATTAATTATAATCTAAATTAAACCTAATCAAGCACCCTATTTAACTCTCTTTTAAATAAAATTAACTAAGTCTAAATAAATAAACCATCAAACATTAACTTTAAATTGAAATATATAATTAACAAAACTATTTTAATATATAATTACAAGGCATGGAAAAGAAATTTATTCTCTCTTATCAAGGAAATTTAATATATTATATATATAATTAACATGGAATTTAAAGATATAATATTATTATAATATATATATATATATTATATATATAACAAAGGCATGATAGGAGTTTAAAACTATCTAATATTTTGTATATTTACAGTATCACTAATAAATCCAAAAATTCAATTTAGGTCTTATCAACAACAACAACAACAAAAATTATAATAATAATAATAATTAGTTAATCAATTATAAGCCGACATCAAATATTTCTCTCTATCAACTATTAATTGCTCCATGATTTCACGCTCTCTCTTCTCAAAATGTAGATCACATTGCCTTGATGATGGACTCACTAGGTTAGTCTGAAATGTTGGTTTCAAAAACTGATCACAGGTTTTTCCATAAATATTAAAAATAAACTAGCTTACTGTAATCTTAGTTCCATTAGCCCGGAACTAAACTTCCTTTGAACATGACCATAGCTTTGATACCTTGTTGATAAATCCAAAGAGATGGCAGTTAAACAAATTCTCTTATTATGACATTAACTTTTGATTTTTTCATTATTAGTATTAGATATTTTAGTTATATTTTCTTATCATCATGATTCATGCCAAGAAACAAATAGAAGAGAACACAAGATGTAGGCACACTGCAAGGGAGAAACCCCACTATAAGGGAAAACCCACTCAAAAGTCTTCCTTCAGTAGATTCAAGATGAGACGACCAATACCCTTACAATTTAGACTCAAGACTACCTCCATCAATTCATCCTCCTTTCATGTGATGACATCGAAACCTTCTCACTATGATGGAAACAAACCCTCATCACTGTAGTTTCATCGAGATGACACCTTCTTCTGTGGCATCCAAACGTATTTCGGAGAGATCCAAGATTATTCTTTTGTGTAATAGAAATTTTGTGGCAGCACCTAAATCATTTATACAATTCACGGTAATCCACAATAGTCTCTGAGATCCAATATTTTGTGGCAACGCCGAGATCATCCCCTGTATCCTGTCCAAGCTCCTATAGTAGCACTGAGAATTATCCTCTGAAATTCCTGTCCAAGATTGAAATTTGAGTGAAGTCCTTAGGCTAGTATATATAGTATTTTTTCCATAATAAATGAGTTGACATGACTTCATGAAGAGTTGTGTTTTCATTTATGTTGAGGCAGACTAGAGTTCAGTTAAATGTAGTCGACTTATAAGTCCTAGGGTTGGTTGGCTGAATTCTCGATTGAACTTGATGATGATCTTATTGAAGCCAATAGAAGGAGACTTGATGGAGGAGTCTTTGACCAAACAAAAATATTGACTTTGACCCAAATAAATAATCATAAATCCTACAATTGAGGCTTGACCTATAATAATAGACCCAAGCATGAAACCCATGCTTTAACAAGTCAATTCAATAATAATAATAAAATATTTTTTCCTTTCTTTTGGAAAATATTACATTTTTACTTCAAGTACAATTACGAAGACTGAACCTAGTTACATTATTCAACAAGGAGACATTTTCTCTAGTAGCAAGGTACTCTTCAATAAGATCTATTCTAACACTTTCAGCGAAGATGGGATGGAAGATACATCAAATGGATGTGAAGACATCATTCCTTAACTGAGTGATTGAGGAAGAGGCATCTGAGGAAATTTCAGCGTACAAGTGCCCATGAAACTATCATGTAATTTCCATGTCATGATATGTAAACCAATCAAAATGCTTTAAATTTAAAAAGATGTACATGTAAATATTTTGGAGGGAATAGAAAAATATATATATATTTTTTAATTTTACTTTTTGGCTTATCTCCTTATAGGTTTACTCAAATTTCAAGTGTAGATACTCGTTGGATGCAAAATTATATTCCACATCCAACAAGTACCCATTATGCATATATTTGAGAAGACCCGCATTGTTAAAAATTGAAAATACATTAAAAAACATGTTGAACATGTTTTTTCAATGTATATTCATTTTTTATCAATGTAGGTCTTCTCAAAAGTATGCATAATGGATACTCATTGGACGTGGAATTTAATTATGCATCTGACAAGTGTCTACTCTTGAAATTTGAGTAAACATATAAGCAAATAAGACAAAAATATTATTAAAAAAAAAGTATTTTTCTTCTTTTCCCTCCAAAATTCATAACTCTTATTTTATTATTTTAACTATTATTTTATTATTTTTTCTTAGGATGCCACTTTTAGGCTAAAATTACCTCTAATGTGTACATTAAGCAACTGGAAGGATTTGAGACCTTCAACAGAGAGTTGCATGTTTGCAGACTCAAGCAAGCGTTGTATGCATTGAAACAAGCACCCTGTGCTTGGAACACCAGGATTGACAGTTATTTCACCATGTTGGGTGATCCGGGTGGATATTTGTTATAGACATTTTTGGGCACTTCAATCCCAATCATAAACGTCCATAACCTGAGGGCTCCTAAATCCCTAAAAGTGTTGCTTCACTACCTAAAGGAACAAGGTCAACTAATTACATCATCTCCCAGAAGTTCTCCACTGAAAACTGCTCATAAATGGTCAAAACTGGACCATAATGAAAGCTCAACGCAGAGGGTGTGATGCATATCACCTTCCCAGTGTACAAGGTGCAATGCATACTGAATTGCTCCTCTGTAGGGTGCGATGGTCAAGAATGGACAAATGGCAGGGACAAAATGCGAGGTGGAAGATCATGGAATCTTCCAGAACCTTCCCCTCTGACACTTGCCTCTTTGTTTTCAAACAGGGATGAGTAAGAGATCATCATTCTCCAAGTGGAAGCAGGAACTATCAAAGAGAGGACACTAATCAAGATCCCAGAAGATGACTCAGCTCTCTATAATCATCTATATACGGATCCCTCATCACAGATATCCAAGGGCTGGAATTTTGTATCTTATAGAGAAGTGTTGTTGGTTTTCTGGTGTACATTCATAGTGTTGGGTGATCTAAGCTTTGCTTGAGGTGAAGAAGGGCTTCCTAGCTGGAGGATGATGCTGGGTCATAACATATGGTTGTAATCCTCTTGCTACTTTTCATCTTAATAAAGCTATTCTTGTTTTCTTCCATATTCTTGTGTACTTGTTTATATATGAATTTATATGGTTAACACACATCTGGTCCTGTGTTATTTATGAATATAGATCTGTGTTTCTTCGATAGTAGTATGTTGTTGTGATTCAATAGGTTCTTTTTGAAGCTGGGCGGACAAAGGAGAAGCGATGAAGCTCTATCAAGAAGGAGAGGAAATCAAGCGCAAGACTAAGGTTGGTCTTCTTGGTTCTCCTCTTGTCTATTTTCATAAAAGAAAACAAAAGTGGACTTTAATTGTTTGTTTCTAAGATAGCCACCCATCTTAGTGGGAATAGCCGCATCCGAGTGGACACTATTCCCGAAAACAAAATGGCGACTCTGCTGGGGAGCGACTAGATTGTTTGTTAGCCTATCTGTCCTTGTTTCTTTTATAAACTTACATACGGAGCCTGAAGTCAAGCCAGCTAGCCTTCGAATTGCATTTGTTATACAAATGCAAAGTAGATCAATGTTGCTTCAGTCTATCTCTAGGTTTTTTTTATGAAATAAACAATAGATCTGCAAGCAATCTAATTGCCCTAAGTGGTGGCTCTAGAACCTCTTTAGATCACCCCTGTGTTTTACATACACTGAACATTACTTACTAGGCCTAAATCCCTGAACTGAATTGCAAATTGTGAGTGAAAAATTGTTTAAAGTCTCGCACTGGTACCATCGTACCCTGCCTTCAAGGCAGTCTGTATGCATCGCACTTCCCGAGCGCAGTAGGTGCGCTGCATACTGGTTTCACTGTGTAACAGGTGCGATGGTTAGGGAGGGTTAACTTTACCCTCAGACTATGGTTTTTTCTCACTGTTTTCAGTCCTATTCAGGAGTTTTGCTGTCTATAGTCAATGTATTTCTGTGAAAACCCCCTTCTCTTGCATTATTATGCCTCCTTAGTGCAAAGAACTGTAAGTGTTTTTTATGTATTGTGCGTCATTTTCAGTTCTCTTTTGCAAAAAAGTAGCATAGTCGAACTGTCGTTTCTGGATCTGAAAGTGTCATAGCTGTCATTTTCAATTTTAGAAGACAATCCCATTGTTTATGATAGTCGATTATACAGTTACTATTGCATAGGATTTGAATTAGTAGTTTTTAAAGTGTCCAAAAGCAATTTTCATTTCAAAATCGCAAAGTGTCTCTCTTGCTTTCACTTCATTTTGAAAAAGAATTTTGTTGAGTATTGTCGCTTTAAAAGTAATTCAGATTTGCACATAGCTTTCTTATCATCATTCATACATTAAGAAGGCTGAAAAAAAATACATGCATGTGCATTTGCATTTCGACAGCTTGGTTTGATTTAGGACTGTTCATTTAGCATGTGCTCTGTGCTCTATGAAGAAAAGATTCTTGACTTTCTTTCCTTAGTAGCTAGGATTTTCATTGCCGAAAGAATATTAAACGTTTGTTTATCATCTTAGACTGCATTTTAGGAATTACATACACATCACGCGTTGAACCTGAAAGGAAAATTGTTAAGCAAGATCAACTTAAAATAAATTTAATGAATCTAACAACGCTTTGGAACTTAATGCACAACATCTAGAGGTCTAGGCTAGAGACATATTCTGGTGTCGTAAAACTTAGTAACTGTTGTTTTCAGTGTTGGTTGGGTGATTCCTCCACTCTGGGATGGCAAGTGCCAGTACGGACTTGTGCTCCCACGTACCGTCAAGTATATATTGGGAGACCACAATAGGCTGCATCCTTTATCCTTAGGAAGCCGTGTCTGGCGCCCTATCGATCGCAATGCACTGAACACGGCATTCGGGAAGATTGACTGCCGTACCGTAAAAAGTATTCTGCAGTTTTGCGATTGGTTTGGTAATCCTCTCTGCCTAGATCTCCATAGAAGTCCATTTTGCTCCTTTTCAGACTCCT
>APFE030024212.1:58741-80831 GCA_000404065.3 Pinus taeda
TCTGTAGGGTGTGATGGTCAGGAATGGACAAATGGCAGGGACAAAATGCGAGGTGGAAGATCATGGAATCTTCCAGAACCTTCCCCTCTGACACTTGCCTCTTTGTTTTCGACCAGGGATGAGTAAGAGATCACCATTCTCCAAGTGGAAGCAGGAACTATCAGAGAGAGGACACTAATCAAGATCCTAGAAGATGACTCACCTCTTTGTAATCATCTATATATGGATCCCTCATCACAGAGATCCGGAGGCTGGAATTTTGTATCTTATAGAGAAGTGCTATTGGTTTTCTGGTGTACATTCATAGTGTTGGGTGATCTAAGCTTTTCTTGAGGTGAAGAAGGGCTTCCTAGCAGGAGGATGATGTTGGGTCAGAACATATGGTTGTAATCCTCTTGCCACTTTTCATCTTAATAAAGCTATTCTAGTTTTCTTCCATATTCTTGTGTACTTGTTTATATATGCATTTATATGGTTAACACACATCTGGTCTTGTGTTATTTATGAATATAGATCTTTGTTTCTTCGATAGTAGTATGTTGTTGTGATTCGACAGGTTCTTTTTGAAGCTGGGTAGACGAAGGAGAAGCGACGAAGCTCTATCAAGAAGGAGAGGAAATCAAGCGCAAGACTAAGGTTGGTCTTCTTGGTTCTCCTCTTGTCTATTTTCATAAAAGAAAACAAAAGTGAACTTTACTTGTTTGTTTCTAAGATAACCACCCATCTTAGTGGGAATAGCAACATCCGAGTGGACACTATTCCCGGAAACAATATTGGTGGCCACCCACCTATTCCACTTGGACCCCCACCATTGTTTCTTTCAGTTTTGTTTTCAGTTTCCTTATTTGTAGCACAATTTACTATTTTTGGCAATATTTCGGGTCCTGAACTTCCGGAGTCGTTTTGAGGCCCTAAACGACATTTTTTTGGGAAAATTGGGACCTACATGGGTTGTTGTCTGATGTTGGTTATGCAAAAGTTCTAGTCCTTGGATATATCTTTCTAACGAGGTATTGTGCACACCAAATAGAGATCATATGCCAAAGTTACGACCCCAAGAAGTTGATATACCAATTTACCCAAACGGGGCCCATAGTTTGGCACTTCATCTCCTAGGGTTAGGTTTTTGGATGTTTACGGTTTTATATTGTTCCTAAATAATAAATAGGCCTTCCTTGTAACATAGTTCAGAGGCATGTAACCGCCACATCTATTCTCAGAGATAAGCTACCATCACCCAAGATAGTCTTATTCCCATTCTGTTTGTAAGCATATTTCAGTATTTGATAATAATGAAATGAAGTGTTATTTAAATTGCATCTTTGTATTTATGGTTATATCTGCAATTTGTTACATTCCTGTTCAAATCTGGATCATTCGTATCAGAGCGGTCTGCTCTTTCTCTATTTTTCTTTACATGTCCCTAACGAGGTCGGGATATAAGGAGTTAGGGCTCGATCTGGTTGAACTTTGCAAGATTAGCCTCATAAACCCCGATGGACGCCCATGAGGGAAGAAAAGAAAGATGAGAGTGTAGGAGATCCTATCAAAATATTGCTTGAGGAGGCCCTCGGGAAACAAAGGAACATGATGATGGATAACTTTTCCCAAATCCTTAAACGGTTGCCCACTGATAGCACATCCACATCTAACAACCACTCTAGAGGCTCCACTCCTTTTAAGGTACAAGTAAACTTTAACATTCCCATATTTGAGGGCCAAATGGATGCAGACACTGTAGATAAATGGTTAAATCTGCTAGAAGGATTTTTTTTATGTTCATGATTTTTCTAGTTGAGAAAATATTACTTTTTCTCTTCTCAAAGTTGCCCCGCACATCAAGGACTGGTGGGAAGCCTACTGTGAGAAGAAGGATGAAAGTATGACCTCACTTTTTTCAGCCACACCCACTTGGAATTCATTCCGGGATGCCATCAAGGAGTAGTACTACCCTGTTGGGAGCTATGAGGATAAATACATAAAGTGGACAATTCTGCGGCAGGGAAGGGACCAAGACGTGCCAGAGTTTACCAATGTTTTTCATACCCTTTGCATGACATTGGGTATCAAGGATTCTGATAAAAATTTCGTACTCAAGTATCGTGGCTGCCTACACAGGTACATCCAAGACAAGATGGAGATCCTGGACATCTCCTCACTCGGCACGACATACCGATACACCGTCAAGATTGAGCAGAAGTTTAAATAGAAGAAGCAAGATTTTGGATCTGTGAATCCAAAGAAATGTAAAAGTGCCCCCAAACCACAAAACAAATTAAAAATCCAAAGCGAGGTAGCCCAAGACATCTCGCCAAAGCCACAAGTAAAGAAAAACACCACGAATCCGAAGAAGGACATGAGAAAGTGGTGTGAGTTCCATAAGAGCTCCACTTAGAGCACAAGTGAGTTTTAGGCCAAGTAATCATTGGTGGCTGAGTTGAACGCTTCAGAATCAGATGCATGTTTCGACTCCGAATCAGAACACGATACGAGGAATGACGAAGGGAAGCAGATTATTGATGCAAATCCCAATGCAATTGTTGCCACCACGAAGATCCAGAAGGAGGAACCCGAAGATCTAGAGGAGGAGGAGGGCCTCTTCCACTCCCAGATGTGGGTAAAAGGTTCCTTGCTATAGTTTATTGTTGACAACCAGGAGCCAAAAGAACCTCCTTTCAGCAGAGATCATGAAGTGGTTGGGTTTACCAACCACAACACACCCACAACTGTACACCATTGGGTAGCTTCACCAAGGACGAAATCTTCACGTGAGCCAGCAGTGTCGCCTTCCATACAACATCAAGCCCTGCACAGATGAGATATTATGTGAAGTTGCTCCCCTTAATGTTTTTAATGTATTATTAGGCCAACCATACTTGTGGAAGTGACATGATGTGTATGAGTGAAGGCCTCGCGCTATTATTGTTACTTTGGGAAATAATTTGTACGAGATACTAGAGGTAGCACCACCTACTGCCATCTCTTTGGTTACTGCAAAACATAGCAGTAAGCTAATTTCCAAAACTAGGAAATTTGTTTTCTTGATGATACACCCTCAGAGAAAGAAGAATATTGTGGCCACAACCTCTAGAAAAGGCCCCTCCACACAACAACAACAAATGGACAAGGTCTCGGAGAATTATGAGGACATCTTCACCTCCCCTGCAGAGGTGCCTATGCACTATCAGGTCAAGCACTCCATCGATCTGATCCCAGGTGCATTGTTGCCCAATGAACCAATCTATCAGTGATCCATCCTAGAGAACGATGAAATAAAGAGGCAGATTTAGGAGCTGCTATAGAAAGGTCACATCCGATCAAGTTCATTGCCTTGTGGGAGCTTGATCATGTTGGTACAGAAGAAGGATGGGACTTCAAGACTCTGTATTGACTATAGGGCGTTGAACAAGATCACTATTTGGAATAGGTACCCGATCCCATGGATTGATGACATTTTGGACCAACTCAAGGGGGAAACCTATTTTAGTAAGATCAACTTGAAGTCTGGATATCACCAGGTACCAATAAAACCCTCTGATGTGTGGAATAATGCCTTCAAAGTCAAGGAGGGCCTTTTTAAATGGTTGGTTATGCCTTTCGGGTTGACAAATTCTCCTACAACCTTCATGATGCTAATGGATGACATCCTGTGGCCATTCACCAACTCATTTGTAGTGATATACTTGGATGACATCTTGAATTCAACCAAAGTTGGGAAGAGCACCTCCACCACATCCAACAGGTTCTCCAAACACTGCGGAAACACAAGTTGTGTGCCAATTTGGAGAAATGCACTTTTGGCATGACTGAGGTTTAGTATCTGGGATACATTATTGATGAACATGGGGGGGTTCATGTGGATCCAGCCAAGATCCAATTCATTCTGAATTGGCCAGCCCCAACCACTCTAACAGAGCTGCATAGCTTTCTCGGTCTTGTCAATTTCTTCCGTAGGTTCGTGTTGGGATTCTCTCATATCACTTGGCCTTTGAGTCAAGTCACCAAGGGAGGAGCAAAAGAAAATTCTTTTGGTCTGAATCTCAACATAAGGCATTTGCATATTTGAAACATTGCCTTAGCTCTACACCATTGCTCACTTTACCAGATTTGCAACACCCATTTGGGATCGAGACAAATGCCTCTAACCATGCTATTGGGGTAGTCCTTACTTAATAGGGGCAACCAGTGGCATATCACAGTGAGACACTTTTAGACACAATATGAAAGTATCCCACTTATGGCAAAGAGATGTATTCCATTGTGTAGGCCAGTCAACAATGGAAGCATTACATTTTGGGCAAGGAAACGGTCATCCACACAGACCACTGACCCCTACAATTCATATAGACACAAGGGAAGTTGCAGAATGATTGCCATCAGAAGTGGTCCACATACCTGCAACAGTTCCATTTGAATATCAAGTATAAGGAGTGTAGCACCAATAATGTTGCAGACAACCTCAGCCGGCCACTGATCATGGAATTAACCACTGTGCTCAATTCTTACGTGCATGAGACTTCTGATTGGGCACTTCTCTACAAAAGAAACCCAAAATTCAACCACACATACCAGACGCTCTTGGAGGGTCAGAAAGTTCCATATTTTCACCTCTAGGATGCCCGATTATGCCATCTGGGACATCTTTGTGCTCCTTCAAGAGAGCGAGCCAAGATTATTTGGGAAGCACACTATAGTCAAGCGGTTGGGCATTTCAGGGTCAAGAAAATAATGGCAGTACTGCAGAAGTATTTCTATTGGTAGAATCTTCAACAAGATGTTGGGAAATACATAAGATCTTGCATTGCCTGCATCATTGTCAAACCGACCATCAAGAAGCAAGGCCTCTATACTCTGTTTCCTACACCTAGTTGACCTTGGGAATCCATCTCCATGGATTACATTTCGAGCCTTCCTTCTACTAAGCATGGCAATGACTGTGTTTTTGTGGTGGTCGATAGATTCTCGAAGATGGCCATTATGGCGGCCTGCAAGAAGAATATCATAGTAGAAGCCATTGCTAAAGTCTTCTTTGAACGTGTGTAGGTACTCTTTGGGATCCCACGGTCTATCATCTCAGATCAAGACAGCAGGTTCCTCAGTACATTTTGGTCTAGTATCTGGTTGAAGTTGGACACCAAGCTCACTAAGTCCACAGTTTTCCATTCCCAAACTGATGGTCAAACAGAGGTCGTCAACAGGATGATCGTACACATTATACACATGTACAACTCAAAACATCCATGCATATGGGATGAGAGCCTCCCCTACATCTAGCACAGTTATAACTGGGCTCTCCACAGCTCGTCTATCCACAACCCTTTTCAGGTGGGCTTGGGATTCTAGCCACTATCTCTCATTGATGTGACCATACCATTTGCAGCTACTCAAGAAGATTCGGCTCATGTCCAGTCGGAAGTCGAAAAGGCAAACAAATTCATTGAGCACATCCAACATATCCACCAGTAGTTCCATGGCATTTTGGAGAAATCGAATGCCAAGTACAAGAAGCGACATGATCAACATCGAGTGCTAGACAAGTTTTAGGTGAGCGACAAAGATTGGTTGCATTTGCAGGAGAACACCTTACCGGAGCCTATCGGAAACTCAGAACACTCTGATATGGTCCTTACACAATTTCCAAGGTTATGGGAGATAATGCATTTGAGCTCAGCATTCTCCCCTTCCTTGGTCTTCACCCAGAGTTCAATGTCGACCGCCTTCGACCATACTTCCCACCATTGCTGGACATGTCAGACATTGCAGAACAACTCACACCTACAATTTAAATCCAAATTGCATGTAACAAGCCACAACTAATCAGATCATGGATAATGAGATCAAGAAAACCTAACAAAAAAGGATCCAACTATATCGATTTGTCAAAGCCGGCCAAATCCTTCACCAAGGCAAGTGGCTCACCAAGGACCAAGATCAGCAGAAGTTTCATCATCTCATGGAGGAACTCAATGCAATGGGGACCATTGCTTCCTAAGGGGGGAGGAATGATTTGGGTGGATATTGGTGGCCACTCACCTATTCCACTTGGAGCCCCACAATTATTTCTTTTAGTTTTTTTCAGTTTCCTTATTTGTAGCACAATTTACTATTTTTGGCAGTTTTTCAGGTCTTGAACTTCTGGAGCTATTTTGAGGCCATAAACGACATTTTTTAGGAAAACTGGGAATAATATGGGATGTTTCCTAATCCTTTTCATGAAAAAGTTGTAGTCCTCAAATAGATATTTCTAACGAGGTATTGTGCACATCAAATAGAGATTGTATGCCAAAGTTACGACCCCACGAAATTGATGTGCTAATTTATCCAAACATGGCACATAGTTTGGCGCTTCTTAGGGTTAGTTTTTTGAATGTTTAGGATTTCCCATTATTTCTCAATAATAAATAGGCCTTTGATCCTCATTGTAACACAATTCAGAGTCATGTAGCTGCCACATCTCTTCTCAGAGATAAGCTACCATCTCTTCTGTTTTAAGCAAATTTCAGTATTTGATATTAATGAAATGAAGTGTTATTTCTACTGCATCTTTATATTTATGGTTATATCTGCAATTTTTTGCATTCCTATTTAAATCTGGATCAGTGGTATTAGAGTGGTCTGCTCTTTCTCTATTTTTCCTTGCATGTCCCCAATGAGGTCGAGATATAAGGAGTTAGGGCTTGATCTGGTTGAACCTTTGCAAGATCAGCCTCGCAAACCCCAACGGCTGCCCATGGGGGAAGAAAAGAAAGATGAGAGGGCAGGAGATCCTATCAAAATATTTCTCGAGGAGGCCCTAGAGAAACAAAGGAACGCGATGATGGATAACTTTGCCCAGATCCTTCAACGGTTGCCCACCAATGGCAAATCCACATCTAGCAGCCACTCCAGAGGCTCCACTCCTTTTAAGGTACAAATAAACTTTGACATTCCAATATTTGAGGGCCAAATAGATGCAGACACCGTAGATAAATTGTTAAATCTGCAAGAAGGATATTTTTATGTTCATTATTTTTGCAGCTGAGAAAATATTACTTTTTTCTCTTCTCAAAGTCGCCCCCCACATCAAGGATAGGTGGGAAACCTACTATGAGCAGAAGGATAAAATTACAACCTCACTTTTTTTACCCATACTACCGTATTGGGAGCTATACTACCCTATTGGGATCTATGAGGCTAAATACAAAAAGTGGACAATGTTGCGGCAAGGAAGGGACCAAGATGTGCTAGAGTTTACCAATGTTTTTCATACCCTTCGAACAAAGTTGGGTATCAAGAATTCTGAGAAAATTTTGGTACTCAAGCACCGCGGCTGCCTAAAAAGGTACATTCATGATGAGATGGAGCTATGATCTAGGTCCGGGTGTGATGAAGGACCCTTCCAAGACCTTTTACTTTCGTGATGTGTTAAATTGCATTTTTAAAAGAACATACATGTGCATGTTGTAAAGAAGAGGAACATGTCAATCATCAGCAACATAAAGAAAACATAAGCCATTGATAACGGAGTTCGTCCAGAAGGGACTACATCTTCGGGCCCCAGTGTCAAAATGGTGTAGGCCACTGCATTAAGTGTTGCCAATAGTGATGATGTACATACAAGGTGAAGTCGCTATCAAACAAGGAAAATTCCCTCACGCAGGAGTGGCTCCAAGAGATGTTCCATTACAGGAACTCTCAATCAAAAGAATCCTATCAGTATGACACAAACTCATACATGGTGATAATGAGCATCTCGCCGACATGGCATAAAAGGGATCTCACTGCAAACATACATGACGACAACATGAGTATCCCATCAACATACAACAAAGGGATCTCAAAACACAACATGATGAATCATGGAAACAAATACATCACACATATGATTCTACATCACATCAAGCAGGAATCATGAAGAAAGTATGAAAACAAGATCCCACATCAAACATCAAACAAGGATCTCTGCAACACAATGCATAGCAAAAGAAATACAAGAACACATTGCATATACCTCACATCCAGGGGCCATCTGAAGAAGTGGATGTCAAATTGTTGAAGCTGTTCGAACCATCGATCTCATGGTATAAAATCGTATGGAAATGACTACCAACCCATGAATGCTAACACCTGCACTCCACTTAGAAAAGTGGCCGAAAAATAGAATGAGCAAATGGAAAATCTAAACACACCATCATTTGTGGCGTCGAATAGTGAAAAATCGACTGTCAAATTTCTGAATTCTGAGAAAGTGAGAATTTGGGGCTCAATGAATTTTTTAGATTCCCCCTAGATTCCTCAAAGATTCCATCCTCCAATTCATTTGCAAATCTGTTGCTCATATCAGGAAATTGACTGCGCCATCGGGTTCGTGTCACCAAGAGGTGTAAGATCGACATAAAATTTGTCCAATTTGGACACTACAAAAATTTCACCCTCTTGGAAATTTCACTAAGTCATGGTTCCACCTGCATTAAAAAATATTTTTCCTTTTTTCCATGCCCACTCTTGGTTCCTCCATCAGCCTTGGCGCACTAAGCAACTGTTGGGTTTATATTAATTTTCTAGAGGCCTTTACTATGTGGGTTGGTTTGGTGTAGTGGTAAAAAATAGGAGTTAGTTGAGGAGGGGTCAGGTGGTCAATTCTGGCCCCTCCCATTTTAACAAAATATTTTTTTTTTTTAACCTCATGTTGTTTTTGGGGGGGTTGGGTCACATTAGGCGGCCCGCCCCCATAACCTCCGCAACCATATATTAAATGGGTTGTTTTATGCATTAACATCTTGGGTTGGTTTTGGTTGTATTGGACATTGGTTAGGCCACCCGTGGTGCAGGCCTACCACGTGGCTAGGCAGGTTCAATTCCCGCCAGCCCAAATACATATATATGACATGTATTAAATTGTGGAGCAATGGAGGTGGGGGGGGTCATGGCCTGCCACCCTTTATGTATTTTTTTTTAATTAATATAGCCCTTTTTTTAATATTCTGAAATTTGACCATAGGAGACATTTTAATGAGGCCACAATTTCACCCGGAAGTTGGTCGGATTTGGCTGGATTCCATCTACCAAAAAACTTCCAAATCGTGTCTCCATTAACCCTGCCCAGTCAGCAAAAGTCAACCAAATATTTGACTGCCTCTATCTTGCTCATCCAGACTCAGATTGACCAACTGTTCCTGCCACCATGATCATGAAGATGAGATCGTTAACATGAACTTGGTTCGATCATAATCCAAACACTTTGATTTTTGACCTTCCATAAGCTATCTTTGTCCTATGTATGTCTCTAGATCCACCTCGATCAATCCTCCCCACTAAGGAGATTTTGGTCCTCCAAAAGCATGAAAAAATTGTGCAACTTCTCTATACTTTGTCTACATCACAAGTGTCATGAAAGGTCTCGCTTGCATCTCCTTCACCTTTGTTCTTCAGAGTCTTAAGCGATGATCCGACACCTGCAACCTCTGCAACCTATAGTACATTTTTTTGCAAATTAAATGCTTGACTTTCATGACCAACTAATGACACAAGCAACCCACACTTGCCACGAGTTTATAACACATACTTGGTGGTCAAGTTTACATCGAAATGGAAACGATACCCTAGCTACGACAACAAGGCCAAAATATCATTTTTGCTTCAACGAGTGATGGAAAACACATCATCATTGCAACAAATGATTTACAAAGATAAGGTCAAAAATTATTTTCTTTGATAAGTGAGGGAAACACGATATCACTTTCACGGTTTATCATGCAGCACAAAATAAGACTAGACATCATTGTTGCTAAACAAGTGATGGAAAACACATCATCACTTTTACATTTTAAAATGAAACATCTGATTTACAAAAGCACGACCATGACAAGACAACATATTTGGAAACCATTTTTCACTTATCGCTATGAATGGGTCATCCCCTTATGGTGGTGTTGCTTGTTGAACAATTGTTTCACCTCGTTTATGTACCGACAATTTGTCTTTAAGGCATTGCTCTAGATGGGGCCTCCAACAAGTGGCTCTTTGATGACCACTTCTATCGCAATGACTGCAATAAATCTTCTTCCTCCAGATCTGTTTAACCTATTTCTTTACTTGCTATTGAGAGGGTCTTTCATGCCTCTTCTTTGTTTGTGTTGCTATTCTTTTCCAACACTTAGAAAATGTATGGTTATGTAATCCACAAAAGGTACATGTTTTTCGATTCCATGATTTATGTTCATCTTTAACAACATGATTATAATTGAAATGGATATTCAAAGATCGAAAGTGGTTATACCTTCCCTTGTTGTCTCTGGTGTAAGTATGGCGATGAGCGCTTGCCTCAGCTCTTTCCCTGCAATGGAAATTGTCATGGGATGATGGGGATGTGTTCCCATCATTTTCTTTCCTCAACGATTTTGACAATGTCTCAGAAGCATATGACACCTTCGAACATTCTCCTTTGGTGTATCTCGAGCTTACAAATTGAGGTCTCTACACAACCTCCAACGATTGAGTTATGTGGTTATTAATACCAATTTTTTCTTCCTTCTCGTGCCTTCTCCTTGTAAGGAGCCTCATGTTTGTCCCTATAATTGGGATATCCACATCTCCAACAAAATCATACTATGTGACGATGAAACTGAAAGGAAATCAACATCTTTTACCTCCTTTGTTGGCTTGGAAATAACTGATGAGGGCTTCTCATCATCTGTTTTTGGTGGTTTGCTAACTGTCGTGGTGTATTCCCCAACTTCCTTTATGACATACCCAAGTCCTGTTCAACACAGTAATTATTCTACTTTGATGGGGTTGACAATGCCTTGGCCATTAACGCCCAAGCCTTTCCCTTCATACCCCATATTCTTCAACAGTTTGGAGCCAATTCTTGTGGTATGATTTTTGAAAAAATCGAAATCATTATCAAGAAACATACATGAATTCGGAGAATTACATTTTACCTCGCATGGGTCATGCTGCAACTTTTCCAAGGCCTCATCCTTTGCTTGCAGCTATCGTAGCAAACTATGTTTTTCCTCTTTATCTTCATGTAGACGCATCTTCAATTCAACGTTTTATGTTTGAAGATTATGTTTTTTGTGTTTTAGCTCTTCCAGGGCCTCTTCTATCGCTTGCAACTGAAGCTGCAATCACTCCTTTTCCTCTGTCTCTTTCTATAGAGTTTCATACATTCTTTCCACCCTTTTGGAAATTTTGAGCATGGTCTCGTACATCGCTTTTTCATCCTCTGTCACTGCATGTTCCATTGTTCTCGCTTGCAATTCACATAACACAAAGACTCCTCTGATACCACTTGATTCAGGTCCAAGTGTGAAGAAGGACCCTTCCAATACCTTTTACTTTCGTGATGTGTTAAATTGCATTTTTAAAAGAACATACATGTGCATGTTGTAAAGAAGAGGAACATGTCAATCATGAGCAACATAAAAAGACATAAGCCATTGATAACAGAGTTCGTCCAAGAGGGAGTACGTCTCCAGGCCCCAGTGTTAAGATGGTGTAGGCCACTACATTAAGTGTTGTTAATAGTAGCGATGTACGTACAAGGTGATGTCAGTATCATACAAGGAAAATTCCCTCACGCAGGAGTGGCTCCAAGAGATGTTCCATTACAGGAACTCTCAATCAAAAGACTCCTATCATTATGACACAAACTCACGCATGGTGATAATGAGCATCCTGCCAACATGGCATAAAGGGATATCAATGCAAATATGCATGACGACAACATGAGTATCCCGTCAACATACAACAAAGGGATCTCAAAACACAACATGACGAATCATGACAACAAGTACATCACACATATCATTCTACATCACATCAAGCAAGAATCATGAAGCAAGTATGAAAACAAGATCCCACGTCAAACATCAAACAGGGATCTGTGTAACATAATGCATAGAAAAATAAGTACATGAACACACTACATATACCTCACATCCAAGGGCCATCTGAAGAAGCGGATGTCAAATTGTTGAAGCTATTCGGACCATCGATCTCACGGCATCGAATCGCATGGAAATGACTACTTTCCCATCAATGCTAACACCTGCACTCCACTTAGAAAAGTGGCCAAAAAATAGAATGACCAAATGGAAAATCTAAACACACTATCAAATTTATGGCATCAAATAGTGCAAAATCGACTGTCAAATTTCTGAATTCTGAGAAAGTGAGAATCTAGGGCTTAAGGAATCTTTTATATTGCCCCCAGATTCCTTGAAGATTCCCTCCTTCGACTCCTCTGCAAATCTGTTGCTCATATCAGGAAACTGATTGCGCCATCGATTTCGTGTCACCGAGAGGTTTAAGATCGACATAAAATTTGTCCAATTTGGACACTGCAAAAATTTCACCCTCTTGGAAATTTCGCTAAGTCATGGTTCCACCTGCATTAAAAATTAATTGAAAAAATATTTTGCCTCGTTTTCGATGCGCGCTCCTGGTTCCTCCATCTGCCTTGGTGTACTGAGAAAATGCTGGGTTTATATTAATTTTCTGGTGGACTTTGCCATGTGGGTTGGTTTGGTGTAGTGGTGAAAAGAAGAATTAGTTGAGGAGGGGTGAGGTGGTCAATTCCCACCCCTCCCATTTTAACACATAATAGTTTTTTTTTAAACCGCATGTTTTGTTTTTGGGGGGTCGGGTCCACATTAGGTAGCCCACCCCCATAACCTCTGTAACCATATATTAAATGGATTGTTTTATGCATTAACGTCTTGGGTTAGTTTTGGTTGTATTGAACATTGGTTGGGCCACTTGTGGTGCGGGTCGGCCACGTGGTCGGGCGGGTTCAATTCCCACTAGCTCAAATACATATATATGACATGTATTAAATGGTGGAGTGATGGAGGTAGTGGGGGTCATGGCTTGCCACCCTTTATATATTTTTTATTTTTTATTTTTATTAATATAGCTTTTTTTCTAATATTCCGAAATTTGACCGTAGGAGACATTTTAATGAGGCCACAATTTTGCCCAGAAGTCGGCCGGAGTTGGCCAGATTTCGTCCACCATAAAACTTCCAAATTTTGTCTACATTAAGCCTGCCCAGTTAGCAAAAGTCGACCAAAATGTTGACTACCTCTATCTTTCTCATCCAAACTCGGATTGACGAACTGTTCACGCCACCACGATCACGAAGACGAGATCTCTAACATGAACCTGGTTCGATCATAATTCAAACACTTTGATTTTTTACCTTCCATAAGCCTTCTTTGTCCTGTGTGTGTCTCTGTAGCCACCTCGATCAAGCTCTTAGACATCTCCTCGCTCATCACAGCGTACCGATACACCGTCAAGATTGAGCAGAAGTTTAAATAGAAGTGTTAAAATTGGAAACTAGGGCCAAACTCCATGTGGGTCATCTTATTTATGGTAGCTGATATTTTTCTTGGATCCCTCTCATCGAGAGGTGTAGGATTAATCTAAATATCATCCAATTCTAATAAGTATTTATAAAGATATGAATTTATTTTGATTATGGACAAATTCTCAAGTCGCCAGCAACTTATGTAGGCTTGGAAGCCCAACAGTCATGTCTATTCAACCTCTATGTTTTAGTATAAATAAAGAGGACTTGAAGTCGTTTGTAACACACACACTCATTCTTATGATCTCACTTCATCTTGTTTTGTGTTTGATGAAGATGAGAGCTAGAGGGAGTGCCTTAGGGTATATGTTGCCCTAGATAACATGCCCTAGATCTAAATGTAGTCATGTGAGAATAAGCTCTACGTTTCTCAAAAACTTGGAAAAGCCGGAAAAGTTGGAACCGCTGGAAAAGCTGGAATTGTCGAAAAATTCGGAATTGCCAGAGCTGCTGAAAAAGCCGGAACTGTCGGAAAATCTAGAACTGCCGAAAAATCCAAAACTGCCAGAAAAGCCCGAAAAGCCAAAACTACCGGAACTGCTGCAAATGACGGAACTGCCAGAAAATCTAGAAAAGCCGAAAATGCCAGAAAATCCGAAAAATATGGAAAATTCAAAAAAGCCAAAACTATAGGAAAAGCAAGAACTGTCGGAAAAGCCGAAACTGTCGAGACTGTCGGAACTGTCGGGAGCAACCAAAACTGTCAGGAACACCCAGAACTGTTGGGAACATCGGAACTACCGAGAACTGTTGAAACAATTAGAGCATCTATCTCCGAAGGAGAGCAGCATGCAAGGGATAGCTAACTAACATTGTGACAATTGTATTGTACTTAGCAACAAATACACCAAGCATGCAATGTTAAAGCTAGCATAAGCTAGCATGCAAGGGACAACTAGCATGCTAAGAACAAAAAGCATGCTAGGGACAACAAGCAAGCAAGGGACAACAAGCAAGCAAAGTGCAGCCAACACATAGGTCAGGATGGCAACATGGTGCAACAATGGCACATAATGCAGTACAATGATGGGTACACTCATGATTAATGAAGTGTGATGAGATGCAGCATAGTGATGATAGGTGAATCATGGTGCAACGTAATGAGGTGAAACATGATGACGAAATGCAGCACAACAATAGGTGAAGGAGTCACCTTGGAGAATTAGTTGAAGCAACATGTCTTCAACTGATCTCATGTATCATCTTCTTAGAGATGATCTATGCTCTTATATATATATAAGTCAAAGTGTTGACTTTTGTTGTAAATGTACTATCTCTCTCTCTCTCTCTCTCTGTTGAACTATTGAAGAACATATAAGAAGAATTGATCAAGGGTTTCCCCACATTGGGGTTTGTCCCTGGCTAGCGCCACATCTTGTGTCCTCTTGTCTTGGCTTATCTTCTATGATTTATAATTATGTTCTATCTGCAGTTTACTTTAATGCTGATGTGATTGCTAATGTAGAAAAGATATTGAGCTAACTATGAAAATTGAAATATATTGTTCTAGCATAGAACATACCTAAAATTAACATGGTATCAGAGCTGAGGTGAAGGCAATGCCCAAGAGAGAGTGAAAAAGAAATCATTGAAGACAGTTGGGAAATGACAAAAGGATCAGTGGATTCCTCATCCCTCTTCAAATTCACTGAGGGTGAAGTCGAAGCAGAGAATATTATCAAAATGGCACAGCGGAATTTTCTGATGGCCTACCTAAAGATCACTTCATTGGGAAGTTCGAATCTAAGGGTGGAAGGAAAGGCGAATGCCTTGGTTGCAATAATTTTTGCCATTATGTGAAGGAGTGTCTGAATGGAAAAGACACATCTCTTGATGAAGATAACAATCATTCCAGGGACATCTTCAATGATCAAAGGAATGACAGGTAATGCAGGTCATCAAGGAAATGGTCGACTCTTCAAAGAAAGCAAGGAACCCCAAGTATGAAGAACCAAATGTTGTTTATGATAAGATAAAGAAGAGTTATCTTGTATTGGCCCTCTCCTTCAGATTCTTTGGGAATCTAGCTTATTGATTGTAGTGTTTCAAGGCACTTCATCGGATGGATGGGTGCACTCTCTAATTTGGTAGAGATGGAAACAATCATGGGATTATACTTGGAGCCGATGCCACCTATCCCGGAAAGGGTGTAGGGAATGTTATCACTCAATTGAATGAGAACTCAATTCATTTACATAATCTCTTTTATGTACCTGATCGCAAGAAGAACCACGTGTCCATTTCAGCAATGGAAGTCAAATGTTTCAGGGTGGCACACATTGATGGAAAGGTACATGTTTGAAAATAGAATTTTCAAAGATGTTTTTGAGTTCATGGTTGTATCAAGTTGTAGGAAGTCCAATGGGGACCATGTCCATTGACACAGAGCACCGAAGGTCTATGAGTCAGATGGTGACAGGGATGCCTGAATTTAAAAAGAGCATGAAAGTACATGTCTGAGATGTACCAAAGGAAAAACTTACAATGGGACCATTCCCCTCATGTAGCAGGTCCACAGGTTTGGAACAACCCAAGTAGTTTGAGATTCATGATCGGGAATATCATGTATACAGGTGGAAGAAATCCCTCTATGGCTTGAAGCAAAACTCCCCGGGAATAGTATGAGAGGATTGATAGCTGTCAGATGAAGTTGAGATTCACTAGGAATGAAATCGATCCAAACCATTACTTGAAGGTTGTGGATGATAGACCTCACATACCGACACCTTATGAGGACGACCTATTTCTAACCGGTGTAGACCCTCTCATTTGCAGAAGTAAGAGGGAGTTGGATTCCAAATGTTGAATGATAAACTACAAGCCTGTGACTACCTCGAGGATATTAACTTTCAGAAGTTATATGGTAGTGATGTCGAACTAGATTTGGGAAATTCCTCTGAGTTTCATAAACTCATTCGCGTTGGTGTTCTTGGTGAACTTCCTTCTGGACATACGTTTTGCAGTTAGCATGGTGAGATCATATTTGGTTGAGCCTCACTGGATTGGTGACAAGAATCTTCTGAGATATCTTCAAGGCACAATCTCTCATGGATTGAGATACACTGCCGGAAATATGAAACTGCATGATTATTCGAATGTTGAGTGGGCAAGCAGTGTGGAGGATCACTAGAGCACTTCTCAATGATGGTTCTCTTTGGATTCTGCTTCGATATCATGGATGAGAAAGAAGCAGAAATCGGTTGCTATAAGCACCACCAAGACTGAATACACAACTACGAGTATGATCTCGTGTGAAGTTGCATGGTTGCAGAAGCTCTTAAGTGAGCTATTTGTACACATGATGAATACCACTGTGATTCTCTGTGACAACCAGAGGTGGGATTCGATTATTGAGGAATCCTGTATTCGATGATTGCTCCAGCAGATAGACATCAGATAGTGCCTTATCTAGGATATGGTAAGTTGAAGAGCGAGGAGGCTCCATCACATTGAGACTTATGTAAAGGTTGCAGACATTTTTTGTGAAAGCCCCAAGGAAAGGTCAAATATATAACCTTCCAAAATGACTTGGATTCATTGAGATACCTTCTTATAAGGGTCCTACATGTTGCATGCATTGAGCTCTAGGAGATCTGGGGGGCTTGGGGTACTTACTAGAGCAACATATGACCACAGAGCGACTGACCCTTCCCTAGTGGTGTGCTATGGAATAGGATGATTCGTACTCCTATGGGCTAGGATGGTTCGTTCTCCATGGCGATTATGGAACATGATGATTTGTTATCATGTGGGCCAAGATGATTCATTCTCCGTGGCGACCGTGGAACAGGATGATTCATTCTCTTGTGGGCTAGGATTATTCATTCTTAATGACAACTGTGGAACGGGATTATTCGTTCTCCTCTGAGCTAGGATGATTCATTCTCTGTGGTGGCTGTGGAACAGGATGATTCATTATCCTATGGGCCAAGATGATTCATTCTCCATGGCAACTGTGGAACAAGATTATTTGTTCTCCTGTGGGCCAAGATGATTCGTTCTCTGTGGCATCCACTGACAGGATGATTTGTTCTCCTATGGACAGGATGATTCATTCTCCTGTCAAGGAATCCTACCCATGCAATTTGGGACTCATGGGAAGTACCTCTCATCTAATCAAGGAGCAAGGAAATGAGGATAGGGACCATAGTAGTTCTATCGATGGACGCATTGTTCTATCTACCGTACTCCCTATGCTAGGATGACCTCCATTGATCTAGGATCAATGAAACTGATCTGGGATCAGTATGAGTGGTTTGATACACTCTCTTGTGATATTGATCTGGGATCAATGAAACTAATCTGGGATCAATATGAATGGTTTGAGACACTCCCTTGTGATATTGATTTGGGATCAATATGAGTGGTTTGAGACACTCTCTTATGATATTGATCTAGGATCAATAAAACTGACTTCAGGTCAGTAAGAGTGATGTGACACACTCTCCTTAGATGAAACTAACTTCAGGTCAGTAGAGAATGGTATGAGACATTCTCAATCAATTCTTCGTATTCATGGTTCAATAGAGCAGAGCAAAGTAGAGCAGTGAATGGCACTGATGGCAAAGATAGTACAGTCAGACATATGGATCAGCAGATGGATTTCTCCCTAGTTGAGAGGGAGTGTTGAAATTTGCAACTAGGGCCAAACTCCATGTGGGCATCTTATTTATGGTAGCTGATATTTTTCTTGGATCCCTCTCATCGAGAGGTGTACGATTGATCTAAAGATCATCCAATTCCGATAAGTATTTATGAAGATATGAATTTGTTTTGATTATGGAAAATTTGTCAAGTCAGCCAGCAAGTTACGTAGGCTCAAAAGCCCAACAGTCATGTCTATTCAACCTCTACATTTTAGTATAAATAGAAGAGGACTTGAAGTCATTTGTCACACACAAACTCGCTCTTGTGATCTCACTTCATCTTGTTTTGGGTATGAGTGCCCTAGGGTATATGATACCCTAGATAACATGCCCTAGATCTAAATGCAGTCATGGGAGAATAAGCTCTACATTTCTCAAAAAGCTGACCAGAAAATCCGAAACTACCGAAAAAGCCGAAACTATCTGAAAATCCGAAACTGCCAGAAAATTCGGATCTGTCGGAACTGCTGGAAAATTCGGAACTGCCAAAAAAGTCAGAACTACCAGAACTGCTAGAAAAGATGGAAAAGAAAAAACTATCAGAACTTTTGGAAAAGACGGAACTACCGAAAAAGCCAAAAAAGCCAGAACTGCCAAAAAATCTGGAAAAACCGGAAATGCCAGAAAAGTAGGAACGACCAGAAAATCTGGAAAAGCCGAAAAAGTCAGAACTGCTGGAAAATCCGAAACTACCAAAAAATATGGAACTATTGGGCCTGCCAAGACTGTCGGAACAACCAAAACTACCAGGAATAGACGAAACTACCGGGAAGAGCCAGAACTGCCAAGAACTGTCGAAACAGTCAGAGCATCTGTCTCCAAAAGAGAGCAGCATGCAAGGGACAATTAACTAACATTGGGACAGTTGTATTGTAATTATCAACAAATACACCAATATGCAATGTTAAAGCTAGCATGCAAGGGACAACTAGCATGCAACAACAAGCATGCTAAGGACAACAAGCATGCTAGGGACAACAAGCATGCAAGGGACAATAAGAAAGCAAGGTGCAGCCAACACATAGGTCAGGATGGCAACATGGTGCAGCAATGGCACATAATGCAGTACAATGATGGGTACAATCATGATTAATGAAGCGTGATGAGATGTAGCATATTGATGATGGGTGCAACATGGTGCAGCATGGTGAGGTGCAACATGATGACGAATTGTAACACAACGATAGGTGAAGGAGTCACCTTGGACAATTAGTTGAAGCAACATGTCTTCAACTGATCTCATGTATCATCTTCTTAGAGATGACCTATGCTCTTATCTAGATAAGTCAAAGTGTTGACTTCTATTGTAAATGTACTATCTCTCTCTCTCTCTGTTGAACTATCAAAGAACATATAAGAAGAATTGATCAAGGGTTTCCCCACCTTGGGTTTGTCCATGGCCAGTGCCACATCTTGTGTCCTCTTGTCTTGGCTTGTCTTCTGCGATTTATATTTATGTTCTATCTACAATTTATTTTAATGCTAATGTGATTGATAATCTGGAAAAGATATTGAGCTAACTATGAAAATTGAAATAAATTTCTCTAGCATAAAACATACCTAAAATTAACAAGAAGAGAGACTCTGGATCTTTGAATCTAAAGCAAAGGAAAGGTGTCCCCAAACCATAGAACAAAGAACAAAGCCAAGGCAGGGCAACCCATGGCAACCCGCCAAAGCCGTAAGAAAATGACAACACCACAAAACTGAAGAAAGACAAAGGAAAGTGGTGTGAGTTCCATAAGAGCTCCACTCACAACACAAGCGAGTGTCGGGCCTAGCAGTCACTAGTGGCCAAGCTGAAGGCTTCAGAATTAGATGCAGGTTCTGTCTCTTAGTCAGAAATCAACAAGGGGAATGACAAGGCGCAGTAGATTATCAATGGAGAGCCCAATGCAACCATTGCCACAACAAAGATCCAGAAGGAGGAACCCGAAGATCCAGAGGAGGAGGAGCACCTCTTCCACTCCCACATGGGGGTAAAGGGTTCCTCGCTATAGTTTATTGTTGACAGCTGAGCCAAAAGAACCTCATTTTAGCAGAGGTTATGAAGCAGTTGGGATTACCGACCACAGCACACCCACAATCGTACACCATCGAGTGGATTCACTATGGATGGGATCTTTGCATGAACCAACAGTGCCAACTTCCATACAACATCAAGCCCTTCACAGATGAGGTATTATGTGACATTTCTCCCCTTGATGTTTGTGATTTATTATTAGGCCAACCATACTTGTGGAAGCGACATGCTATGTATGAGTCAAGGCCTCGCACTGTTATTGTTACTTTTGGAAATAAGTTTTACATCATACCAGAGGTAGCACCGCCTACTGCCATCTCTTTGGTTACTACAAAAAAATGCAGGTTACCACAAAAAAAAATTCATTAGGCTCATTTCCAAAACCGAGAAATTTACTTTCCTGATGATACGCCCTTAGGGAAAGAAGAACATTGTGGCCACAACCTCCAGACAGGGCCCTGCCGCATGACAATAACAGATGGACAAGGTCATGGAGGAGTACGAGAACATCTTCACCTCTCCCACAGGGGTACCTTAGCACTGTTAGGTCAAGTACTCCATCGATCTAATCCCAAGTGCATTGTTTCATAATGGACCAATCTATCGACAATACATTCTGGAGAACAATGAAATCAAGATGCATATTCATGAGCTGCTACAAAAGGGTCACATCCGATCGAGTTCATCGCCCTGAGGGAGCCTGATCATGTTGGTACAGAAGAATGATGGGACTTGGAGATTCTGTATTGACTATCAGGTGTTGAACAAGATCATTGTCCAAAACAGGTACCCAATCCCTTGTATTGATGAACGTTTGGACCAACTCAAGGGGGGGGGATATTTCAGCAAGATTGACTTGAAGTTTTCATATCACCAGGTACAATTCGAACCCTCTGTGTTTGGAAGACTACCTTCGAAGCCAAGGAGGGCCTTTTCAAATGGTTGGTTATTCCTTTCGGGTTGAAGAATGCTCCTGCAACCTTCATGAGGCTGATGGATGACATCCTCTGGCCATTCACCAACTCATTTGTAGTGGTATACTTGGATGACATCTTGATCTTCAGCTAGAGATGGGAAGAGCACCTCCACCACATTCGATATGTTCTCTGAACACTGTGGAAACACAAGTTGTCTGCCAATTTAGAGAAATGCACTTTTGGCATGACCCAAGTTCAGTATTTGGGATACATTATTGATGAACGGGGGGTGCATGTGGATCCAGCCAAGATCCAATTCATTCAGGATTGCCCAACCTGAACCACTCTGATAAAGCTCCGCAGCTTTCTAGGTCTTGCCAATTTCTACAGTAGGTTCATGTTGGGATTCTCTCATGTTGGAGAGGTAAATCCCCTCTACGGATAGAGGCGATCCCTACTAGCCCAAAGGGGGTCTAGCAACAATCAAACAATGCTACACTGCAGGTTCCTAGTTGTAATTAACAAGTGGGTAAAAGAAACCTACTTGGATTCCAACGCTACGTTTGTCGAAGAGATGATCCTCTCGCTCCTTCGCTCCAGCTGATCACAGTCCTCCACTATCCTCGCGGACGGACACCTGCACAAGCAAAGAGAGAACAAACACAAGCGTAAAATCTACTAAAACAACTATGTATCAGTCAGGAAGGATACAATTTACATTAATCATTCATAGGACAAATGGAAATGGAACCATAAGAGTATTCATCTATCTTTATTAATTAGAAAATAGATAAGGTACAACCGAAGTCCTGACGCTGAGTCCTTCTCTAGAGGGTCCAGCCAGCATATCTTCCAAGCATTCACCTTTGAAGCAAATCTCCAAGTCAAAGAGGTCTCTCTCTCACATACAAGGCAACAAGCTCATGACCTTCCTCAAGCTCAAAGCAATCCTCACACAACACACCAAATGCCTACAAAGAGCAGCACTAATGCACTAAGAATTCCTCAATCAAAAGTCTATATGTTCCAAACTAAAAAACTAGCTGCTCATGGGCAATGGAGGAGGCTTATAAAGAGAAGGAGTCTCCATGAATAGGTAAAGGATGAGCTTTGCCCCAAGATAAGTGG
Organism: Pinus taeda; assembly: GCA_000404065.3. Taxonomy (NCBI): domain Eukaryota; kingdom Viridiplantae; phylum Streptophyta; class Pinopsida; order Pinales; family Pinaceae; genus Pinus; species Pinus taeda. Next base: position 80,813 of record APFE030024212.1, read on the forward strand.
ATGGTCAGTCGAACAGACA
>APFE030024215.1:0-56771 GCA_000404065.3 Pinus taeda
AGCCCTCTGCGTCCTCTTTCTAATGCCACTAGTCTGATCCAAATTGGATTCTCCAAGAAAATGTTATGCACAATCTCCCAAGATGACCAGACTATAGACTAGCTCAGTAGAGCAAACTTGTACAATGTTCCATGAGTCACTGTTTCGACCTCTGGCTCTGAAAAATATATAGAAGAAACTACAGTCCATCCTCGTTTGGCACCTTTTTACAAAATTTCAATCCAATTCTCAGAGAAAAAGTTATGATGATTTTCCCTAGGTCACCTGTTTGGAATGTAATTCAGGATTCTACAAAAAGACCAACTTCCTCAGATCATATCTCCGCAAATATAGCACAAAATGTTCTGAAATTCGGAACCGAGATTTAGCATGATGTCTTCTCAAATGGATTTTGTTTTCAACTTCTGAAACTTCGTAGAAAAAAAATAGCTAAAATGCCATGATGACCTGTTTGGAGCAGCGAAACCCTAGAATCCAAGGCTCTAATACCGAATGTTATGAAACCAGCTCACAAAAAGATAGAAAAGAGAGATCAACGCCTTAGAATTCAGCCTCTTCGTGGGGAAACCTCCTTTACATTACAAAGATGAAAAATTATTGGGTGATACAAATGAAAAGACCTCCTTTCTATATATAGGAGTCTAAGGGGTCATAACATAATCAGAGCCGACATAACAATAATAATGTAAGGGCACAATAATAACAATAGTGGGCTTCTATGGGGTACAATAGTAACAATATGAGCACTACGTGGGTACATCAATATAATAAGTGGGTTGTACTAATAACAATAAGGGGTTACACTAGTAGTATAGGGGCCTAACATATCACCTTGGGGTGCTCCTGTAATTTTTGTCAAGAAGAAAGATGGATCCTTAAAATTATGCATAGATTATCGAGACTTGAATCGAGCTATAGTAAAGAATCGATATCCTATGCCTCGAATTGATGACCTCTTCGATCAAATGAAAGGAGCTGCTATCTTTTCAAAAATTGATCTTTGATCAGGCTATCATCAGCTAAGGATTTCCGAAAGTGATATTTCGAAGACTGCATTCCAAACACGCTTTGGGAATTATGAATTTACTGTGGTATCATTTGGATTAACTAATACATCGGTAGCATTCATGAATCTTATGAACAACGTTTTTCACAAATGTACAAGTCTTTTTAGATGATATTCTCATCTACTCTAAGAATGAGGAAGAGCATGAAAACCATTTACGGATAGTATTATCCTGTCTCAGAGAACACCAGTTATATAGAAAGTTATCCAAGTGTTCGTTCTTTCAGAAAAAATTCATTACCTAGGTCATGGTGAATGGATCTCAGTAGACCCTCAGAAGGTAAAAGCGATCATGGAATGGCCAATACCAAAAAGTGCACATGAAGTATGAAGCTTTATGGGTTTAGCTGGTTACTACAGAAGATTTGTGGAAGGGTTCTCCAAAATTGCAAATCCAATTACAACGCTTCAGCGTAAAGATATTGAATATGAATGGACTGAGGAATGTAACAAAGCATTTTCTGAACTCAAAAGACTATTGACCAGTGCACCAATCTTAAGAGTCCCTGATATGAACAAAGAATTTACGGTATGTACTTATGCATCCAAACATGGCTTAGGTGCAGTATTAATGCAGGATAGAGGAGTAATAGTGTATGTTTCAAGAAAGTTAAAGCCTCATGAAGAACTCTACACTACTCACGATTTGGAGTTAGCCGTTGTAGTACTAGCTTTAAAGATTTGGAGACATTATCTAGTGGGGCGAAGTTTTACACTTAAAAGTGACCATCAAAGTCTACAATATTTGTTCACTCAAAGAGACTTAAATGCTAGACTAAAGACGATGGAGTGAATTCCAAAGTGAATATGACTTTGGAATATCATATATTAAAGGAAAAGAAAATGTAGTGGCAGATGCTTTAAGTACAAGACCCCGGATATTCTCTCTCATACCTATCAAAGTAGACTTAAGGCAATAAGTACTAAAACATCTAATTAAGGATAGCTGGTAGTTAAAGGTAAGATCTAGTCTTGATAGTAAAAAGCTAAAAGAATCTAAGTTTGAAGGATATGAACTAAAAGATGATGTAATCTTACAATTTCATCGAAGGATGTATATTCCTAATAATAGGGATCTTCGAGACACTATCCTTAAGGAAGTCCACAGAGCAATATATTGTGCACATCCTGGAGTAAAGAAGATGTATACAGATACCAAGAAACTCTTTTTTTGGTCGAGCATGAAACGTGATATCGTTCAATTTGTTGCAAGATGTTTGGAATGTCAACAATTAAAAGTAGATCATTGTCATATAGCGGGTCTCTTACAAACTCACGGCATTACTATGACCAAATGGGAGATCATTTCTACGGATTTCATCACTAGACTACCTATGATTTCTCAAAGACACAATGCCATTCTGGTAGTAGTAGATAAATTAGTGAAAAGCGCCCATTTCATTCCCGTAAGAGATACTTACGAAGTTGCTGACATTGCTCGAGTATTCACAAATGAAATTATTAGATTTCATGGAGTACCTAAGAATATTATATCATATAGAGATCCATGATTTACTTCAAGATTCTAGACTTGCATGCAGTCAGCCTTAGGAATTCAATTAAATTTAAGCACAACTTAACATCCTGAAACTAATGGGCAAACATGTTACTTTAATTTTGGACTTGAAGAAACAATGAGTGGATACTTCTGAAATCATTAACCTTGATATGTTGCATTTGTTTTAAGGCATCATAATTGTTGGGCTACCAAATTAATGTACACTTTCACTCCATTTTCACCTTTATCCTCATTTTGTCACCTCATTTCATTACATTATCATTATATTTCCATTACCATATGGGTTCATATTTTCATTTTCCAAATTTATTTATTTTATGTATTTAAAGTGAATTTATGATTAAAAGTTAGAAAAATAACATGTATTTGCTTATACCTAAAGGTGGAATGAGTTTGGTGACATGTGCAGGTGATTTGGAAGGTTCCAAGACACTCTTACGTGGCCTCCAAGACTAAATTCGAATTCTCTTGAAGATTTGAAGGAGATTTGGGATAGGGGTCAAGCATATCTCATGGAGAAAAATCATGGATAAATGAATATGTGTCTCATATTGGTTGTAACCATATGAAGGATTTGTGGATCAAGGAGGGATTAAGGGATATCCATTAATGAGTTAGTTTCTCATGTTTTTGTATAAATAGGAGTACCTCCTCCATTCCAAAGGAGGACTCTTGGAGCATGTATCCTAACTTATGATGGAATAGAATAAAGTTTTCTTTCTATAGTTTTAGATATAGATTATCTTAATGTAGTATATGAATTTATGGAATAGTTTATCACTTTGTTCTTAAGAGAATTGAGCTCACTCTAAAAGGATCAAAGAAACATTTTATTTCATTATAGATTTTATTTTCATTTAATTACTTAGATGTTTGAAGATTTTTCATTATTAATGAATGAATTTTAGTTTAAATCTTTTCAACATATGAAAGGACAAACAAGGGTCTAAGTTAGGCTCTCTTCCATTTGATATGAGTAATAATTGAAATTCATTCTCTTTTTCTAGTTTCAAGTGATTTTATGAATTTCCAGTTTTCCAACAATGTCATTAATGATGAATGAATTTGTAATGAAGAACAATAAGGACCTCCTTAGTTAGGAGCCTCTTCTATTATTTGTTTATGCATCTTAAGCTATTTTCCATTAGTGGTTTTTTATTTCTGTTGATGAAGTAGTATTCTAGAAGAAGGACAAATCTGGTTCTACTAAGTTAGGAGCCACTTCTCCTGCTTATTACATAATGAATTAGAAATTACTTAGTTAAATTTTATATTTGTAATATGCACTTATAATTAGTTTATAATTGCATTCCCTTTAGTTTCCATAACTTATCTTCTAAATCTGATTATAGTTGCATTTGAGGTCCCATATATTTTCATTTGCTTCTAAGTTTTACGAAACCCCCGGGTTGACAAATTAAATGATAGGGATTTAATAGACAATTAAATCACCCAACAATAATCTTATAAATAGACAATGGTTTATTTCTTTTTAAAACCAAAATATGTCCTTTATCTATTATAGATATTCAAAATGGAAGACTATAAATTTTGTGTTGCACCTTACTAGTTATGAGTAAATTTAATTAAAGAGTATGATTCTCTAAAAGTAATTATCTAAAAGTTGAGGCTACTCTCTATAGACAACTTGATGGTAAATCATTTATCTATCTCACAACCCACACATAATTTCTTGTTCTTGTAATGTGGTCTCTAGGTTCATGCAAGATCAATGGGAAAGTCAAGCTGTAAAGAGGACTATTTGTTATAGAAAGGGTACTCATCAACTTGGTATGAAATATTGTAGCAGTAATATTAACTAGTTAGTTAGCTACATCAAAATTTAAAGTGGGTTGGAGATAGAGATGAAAGGAAGTTAATGTTTAGTTATGTGTTTCATCTTGGCTCTAGATCCATCATCTAGGCTCTAGATCCATCATCTAGGCTTGCAAAACACATAAGATGGTTTCTGTTCTGATCTCAAAAGTAGCATATAGAGGTGCAATTAATATTGGCATAAATATGGTGCAGATTCATCATCTTATGAGTGATATTGAATTTTCTCATCAAGTATCAAATACAATGTATTATGATAATCAAAGTGCAATACAAGTAGTTGAGAATTTATTTTCTCGCAGTGAGATGAAATATGTGGAATTTCTTGTTCATCGTTTGAGGTATTGATATAAGAGACTATTATGTTTCTTGTTTATTATGGGATAGATGATCAAATACTTGATATTTTTATGAAGCTATTAACAAAATATAAGCCTGGGATTCATGGAGCTGCAATTATGGGGGGTGTATAGAGGTAATTTCACCTGCTAGACCTCTAGATCATTGTTTTCATGAGGGGCATTAGAAAAAGAAGTCCATCACATCCCAAGATCTTCTAGAGATAATTAGTTGAAAATCAAGCAACTGATTGGGCTCACATTAACCGTTGATTGGTGTATAAGTTAAGGCAAAAAAGGACTTTGGAGTGCACCCTAGCTAATCTATGTTGACCATGTCTTCCTCACTTCAAGGAAATTAGTTATAACTTAAGGTTGTATGTAAATGGTCTTATGGTTTGATATATTGTGGAATCCTTTTGAAGTATTTTGTGTTTCTATGCTTGTTGAGCTATGCTCGCTTGTGATTTGGTGTTGTAACATTATCTTTAGAGATTGACTCTTATTGGAATGCATAACTCTTCAAATGTATTAATTCTTTAGTTCTCAACCTATCTAAGACAGTGTGAATTCTAACAACCTCAATTGTCCATAAATGCAACCAAATTTAAAATAAAATGGTTATAATCGTAAGCATGAAGCTCAAATATCTATGTAGAAAAAAGAAAAAAGAGAAGACTTGATATGAAGAAGTTAACATCATCTTGCAAAGATTCATAATGGTTGAGATATCCCTTGTAAATAGTAATTAGCATGTAGATTCAAAAGAAATAAGTACATACCTGAGATTGAATAGTAAGTGACGACATTTAATTTCAATAGATTTAGATGTCAATGGGATCCTCAAGTCCATTGGATACACAAGTGGATATATAGTATACGACTTGCACTCAACCTCATAGTATATATGACTTGCGTGCTAGTGGACCAAGTCTTGTCACCACACACGTGTTGTGGTGTGTGTGACAAGACTTGGTCCACTAGCATGCAAGTCATATATACTGTGAGTTTAAGTGCAAGTCGTATACTATGTTATATATATATATATATATATATATATATATATATATATATATATATATATAATATATATATATATATATTATATATATATACTCTTATCACACACACACACACATATGAAATTATGGTCTAACGATAAAATGCATAATTTACTAAACAAAAGTTTCAAGTTCCATCCTTGTAGTGATTTTTTATGTTGGAATTTAGCATCCTACCTTGCATGTCAAGAAAATAAACATGATGGAAAAAAATTATAATGCATTTTGTTTCTAGTGCTTAATCTTTGCATCAAATCACATATATGTTGCATTGAGCCTCCTTTATCTTTTAACACACCATAAAAATTATCTTTTAACTTATCATGTTATCTTGTCATATAACTAGTGTTTGTCCCTAGCTACACTTGACCTTTCACACATAACCATTGTATGATCTTCAACACACCATTGATCTAGATTTAGAATCAACACAACCCACAAATTTGTGTATGATTCAAAATACCACCTTAATGAGAACTCACCAGCTCACAGGAACAACATCTTATAACTCAAATAATCAGTGCATTTGACCAATTAGGCGATCAAAGTTGACCAAGTAAATACAAAATTTGCATCAATGATTGAATTCAATTGATTCTAGGAACCAAAGGAATTATGCCCAAGTCCAACCATTAATATTCACCTCCATAAATTCATTTGATCCTCCCATTATATGTGCACATGTGTATTATTTCATTTGTAAAGTGTTCCATGTTCAATTCCAAGAATTATTGCATTTCCTTGCAAGGTCAGACTCATGAAGTTATTTTCTTATGTGATATTGGACACAACATTATTTCATAATGCTTTAAACCTTTCAAAGTTTGTAGGCCAACTTTATAACAACAAAACTATGTATAGATGACAATCTCTAGTGTTTTGGTTTGCACTCTCTAATTTGATTGTCCAATGCATATTAGTCCATTATTGGATAGCCATTGATTTGTTTACATTTAGTATCTTAAGTTCATCACTACATTACCTATTTGGCTACACCACAACAATAGTTGGTCCTCACATACATTTGTCCATCATTGTCATGCTTTCATTGTTAAATCCAAGTTAAATCACTTAGCTTTTGCCAGTTTCATTAAAGTTCCAACCAATCACACATGTCACACTATTTCTATTACAATCTACTTGTTTCTTTAGTGAAGAGAAACTAAACTATTTAGTTTGACTAATATACTCATAATTGAAGAACAACACATAATAGAGGTATTGATACTAACCTCAATGATGACTAATGTTTCAAACCACATACCATAAGTAACATCTTATTAAATATGTTGGACACCTAATCCATTAAGGGTTATGGCGTGGAAGTTGAACAATCAAAGGGAGTCCAAGAGACCTTGGAAGATGAATCCAAGAGTCACACCAACGTATTTGTTGACGGTGCTAGACCCGCCAACATGTCAGGGGATCTCCTCGATAAGAAGTCTCAGTTAGACCTCAGACCATTTGGTGTAGGAGTCCCAGTAGTGGGTCGTACGATATTGACTTGACCGCAATTTCACACAGAGGCAAGTAAGATGTCCCTGTTGGTAGCAAGGGTGTGACATATGCAGTAAGTCAAGGAAGGTGCATGAACGGTTCTAACACACGGAGGGTGAGGTGAGCGCGCCCCTTGGAAAGCTGTGAAAGCACGTAGTTAAGAAGGGAACACACGAGAAAAGATGCATCACAAAATGGAAGGAAAGTAAGCGGCAATCCAAAGTGATGGTTAAACCAACAACACATTTCAGTAAGATTCATGCATACATATACAAAAAATAGCTACACATGCATATGTAAGCAAACATATACATATATCATTTAGAGTAAACAAAATAGTTGAAATACAATACGACATATGCATGAAACGTGTTGGCTATGTTATATTAAGAAGTGTAAGTTCCAGTCATACAAAACATCCATGACCAACCACTAGTTCCGACAATGGAACGTTACAGTCACTGCCACCTGCTCCTCCAAAGAGATATACTAGCTCTGCGCAATGGAGAAGCCAAGGCTCGTTACAATATTGTCCAAGCTCTCTCTAAGATACTCCTATCGGAAGCTTGGTTGACCAAAAGCCTTTACAATGAGTTATGAGGGACTATAGAGCAAAGGGTGGGGTGGCCCTTGACATTCCCCTTTGTGACAGTTCATCTGCCCTCATGACTATTCATCTACTCTATGACTGTTACATCCAACTATCGACACTTGAACTTACACTTGAGAAGACATTACATACAATTTGCACATATACCCATGTGAGACAAAATAGGCTTGAGCAAGCCATGCAAGACATCATTATGACTAGGACAACTATGGGAAGACCAACTCTTTGACATCTTCATGGTGGTCGACGGTAGCGAACTAATGCCAAGTTCGGTAGTCCACGATGGTGTCTGTGTACTCTAAGGTGACATCTTTCTTGAAACAAACTCTTGCCTCCATAACATCCATGTACACTACTCGAGCTCCTCTGTCCAACTCGTCTGATAACATGCACATCATTGTCTTGAGTGTGGTTGGACCAATGACATACTGATGCATGGTGTTTGCACTAATCACCAAGTCTAGGTTGGTGGCTATGCACATCAACTCATCAAAGTACGAGTCAAGCTCTAGTCAGACATGTGCCTTTGTCTTTGCCTGGGTGAGTGTACTAATAGATGTGATTGCATGTGCGCACATAACAACATCCATACTCCTGAATATTGTGCATGGGAAGCATGTAGACTAGTGATGAGCTACAGAAGATCTTCATAGTTCTGGATCTGACTCCGTATGCGTGCCTCCAACTCGACTGCTCTGGGCTTCATCATCTTGGGTGAGTGTAATGGGGCTCCCTTGTATCTCATTGTCCGTGTTTGCATGTAGTCAACAACAATGTGAATGTTCGATAAGATACGTGCTCTCCTAGCACATAGTTGATGCCAACTGTTGAGATGGAAAACTACCTTATGCATCGTACCAAACTTGGAATATAATGCCCGCATGACTGTGTCAAGGGAAAATACTTCATATAGTATTTCCTTCTTCAACTCTGCTCGGGAAGATGTTGTAACCAATTGTCCTCTCCGCTTGGTCGTCTGTAACGCCTTAGCTATTTACTCATTCTCAGCTATCAAGAAATGAACACTCAAGCTAGTGGCTTTGGCATATGCTCTGGTAGCATCGATGAATGTTGTTGGATGTTTATGCAAGTCAAACACGGTCACTTGTTCCTTAAACCACGAGGAGATGTGTGATCATCTAGAGTCGACACTTTTTGAGATTGCACAACTCTATGTTGGGACTTGTTGAATGAGATGTTGTGCATCTCTCCCTCTGGATTGTCTCCAAGGATCTCAGTGTCTCCTTGGTCGCTTAGCACTTGCTGCGTTTCTGGATTTGGAGAAGCTGGTGGGTTGACCTCTTGGTGGTGATGCATAAGGTTGATGTCTTGCTCTAACTCCTGTTGCTCCATATTTGTATCCATCTGCTCAAGTGCTTGTTCAATCTCTTGAGAAAAGTCCTACTTCTGCGACTTCTCACCTTGTCTGCTTGGTGCCAGCTATTCGGATGAGTAGACTACCTGTACAGGTGGAGTTTCATCTGTTTGTACATGTTTCTCCCCCTACAATACCTATTCTTGTTGTGCTTCCTTCTCCTGTCTATGCAACTCCTATTCCTTCCGGAGTTGCTCCTTCAACTCATGCAACTCCTTCTATGTTTCCTCCATTCTCTGTTTTTCTCTTTGCCTTTACGTGTTCCTATTGTCGCACTATTGCCTCTTCGCCTCTATTTCCAAAGTTACTTTCTGCACAAGTGGGTATGCTCAGAACTTGCAACTTTGTTCCTCCTGAGTCCATGCTATCGAAAATATTCCTCTTTCCTTTGTCGTGCACTGGTATGTTTACCTCTGCTGCTGCTACTATTGGTGCTCTCTGGGATGTTGCTTCACATTGCTTTGCTAACCATTCCACAATGATGTCGATCGGTTCATTGGGCCTAGAGAAGATGTAACAATATCTTCTTGGGTCCTCCTTTACCCAATGACATGCCCTGTGGATCCACTGAAACTATACTCTCGCGCAGTGATCTTTGACAAAACAATGCAGGTCATATAGATTGTAGCTTCGGGTGTCGAATGTATGTTTCTGGATATCCTCTTCTTCGACATCTGCATGCTTGAAACTTTGTATCTCATATAACCCGATCCATAATGGAAAATTGGGCCAAGGTGCCTTATTCTTCCGGTGCAGCCTAGTTGATAATCTTGTCGAAATGTGGTATGATACTTCCTGCATGACGAGCTTTTCTAAGTAAAACTTCGATAGAACATGTAGAGGCTTCTCTGCATTGTACATCCATATGAAGGTGTCAGATGGTGAGGCATACCAATCTGCTATATCGATTAGTGCCTCCATTGTTGCATTCGACATGCAAGGTGGATCCTGTTCAAATATCATCTTGTACACTCGGGTGAAAAAATGATCTGACAGTTGTGTGATAACTCCTCTGAAGTTGCATTCAGACAAAAGTTTACAATAATTGTTCACAGAGGTCTCCGCGGATGTCCATGCCCACTTCAATCTCGGGAACTCCTGACGGGCACAGATTGCATCCAATATGTAAGTGAACATGTAGATTTCTACCTGCTAACCTTTGGGCAGTTGTCGAGCTCTTGTTGCTTGTTCCTTTAGCCTGTGATCCTACATCTCGGACCAGTTGCATGCTTTCCCTTCACTGGCCAGTTGGTCCAACGCGATCACGCAACTCTGCGGGAAGGTCTCCATGCCCTCTTGGCCATACAAGAGACATGAAAAGATGACCAAGTATTGATACGCCTTCCGCAGTATCTTCATCTTGTAGATCTGGGTGGGCATCATCCTAAATTTGGTTGGCTCCTTTACCCAATTATGCAAGATATCTCTGGAGTTGGCATTGCTGTTGGGTATGCTGAAAGGTGTCTCCATGGTGACCACGGGCTTTGACATATGGTACATATGTTCATAATTCTATGCCCTAAAGGTAGCAATCTTCGTCTCGCTGACACTGCTCAATGTCATCATCTCAGGATCAACGTGCAAGATGATCCAATGTATCATGTCTACACATGGGAACATGGGATACCTTCATGCAATCCAATACAAGTCGGACTTGCGAATGTTCACATAGAGTTGGCGGTCTTCAAGGTTTTCCCCAAATGTGCTTGCAAATGCATCATTGACCTCTTTCCATTTCAGCTTGATGTCCTTGTCTACAATAAACTTGGTGTCTTCATAGATCAGAAAACTTGTAGACACTCGCTCAACCGTTACTCCAGTTGCGCTTCCGTTGGTGTCCTTTGATCTTGCTCTCTTGGAGGCCATTGATCCTAAACTACTGAGAGGCAGATGGACACCTTTGGAGACATGGTGACATGCATGGAAAGAAATATGTCAGCTAAAACCAAAAAAAACTTGAGGAACCATATGCAACATACCTGCGGATTGACTGGCCAGGATTGCATAATTTTTCTTGGGAGGCCGGGAGATTGGCTACTGAAACTGTGGAAAAGGCAGTCTAGGCTACTGGGAGGCTGGCTAGCCGTTGGAATTGTGCAATCTGTAATATAGGCTGGTGTACTGGCTATTGGAATTATGCAATTCACAATTCCAACTAGCAAGGGTTGCAGGCCTAGTGACTACATTGCACAATTTTCTAGGCTAGCAGTCACCGGCTCTCAGAATTTCTCAATGTAAGAATTGAACACAGTAACTGGGTAGAAATGTGCACTTTTTGGGAGGAAGTTAGAGCCTTCCCTCTCAGGATTGCACAATTCTCTCTTGGTGAGGCAAAGTTCGGGCCAAGGCTGCTCAGACCCACCAACGGGAAACTGAAAGCAAATGTGAATGTGAATGCATGGTGATACTGAGTGTAAGCAGGAGTGAATGATCGTGCGTGCAAACAATGAATGCAAGATTCAGAAAATGGAACAACATGCATGTGTGTGAAGCGAGTTGCCGAATCAGCAACCTTTTGTGCAAAACAATGTCATGCATGCAACATCAGTGAGATGCTAACGAAAATTGAAATGGTGCTATTACAAGCTAATATGCCTGTAAATGATAGAAAGCGTTCACGGAAATCAAGCAAACACTACTCACACAAGCAAAAGAACAAAAAGTGAAAGAAACGTTGCAAAAGACAAGTTAAGCCGACTTACTCGGAAATAACTAAGTTGGATGAGTCGAAGACTCCTGGATGTGTTGTGGGATGTCAGAGCTCCAAGATCAATGTGAATAAGTGAGCTTTGAAGCATCGAATAAATAAGTTTGAGGCTCATAATGTGCATGCCACAAATCTAGGAAAACGCGACACTTGGAGGAAAGATTCTACAACGATCTTAGCATGTAACCTCTAGCTACTAAAAATAGCTCCCTAAAATCTAGGGATGCTTTTTTCATGTTTTTTTTGCTATTTCGGGAAAAAGCAACCCATGCATGCAAGTAAATTTTTCTCAGTCCTGGGTGGAACCGGTCAACCCGATGGCACATGCAAAAACCTGCTTGACTCAGGGAGAAATTTGTGCATTTCTGGGAGGAAGCTAGGCTGGCTGCCTAGAGGGATTGCTTAATTTCTGGGCTGAGCAGCTAACTACTGCCCAGGATTGCACAGTTTTTTGGCTGAGTAGTCTTACTAGGCCAGATTACGCAGTTTTTCAGGGAAGGTTAACAGGCAGAATTGTGCTATTCCTGAGCCTAGTAGGCTGCCAGACAGGATTGCACAATTCCTAAGCCCAGTAGGCTGCCAAATAGGATTGTGTAATTTCTAGAGGGAAGGTTGGTTCCCCTCTAGAATTGCAGAATTTCTTGAGGGAGTTGCTCAGCCTACAACTGGACCAAGTTCGGGGAAGCAACCTATGAGGGGAATGCAACAAGATATCATGCACAGGCTATCATGCTGCTAGAAAACCACTGAAGCTTGTGTACATGACAATGCAAGACATGTTGCTGAGGATGGTTGGTAAGGAGGCTCCAAAACAAAGCTAAGGACAAATTTTGGAGGGTGGTTGTAGCCGCTACAACACTTGGCGACACATTGGTAAAACTCCAACTCTTTGAACGAACCTTGTTCGTGAAAAGCAAGTCTAACACCTCCGGAAGTATTGTTCAGTTCTTTGTTCGTCTTGGTTTCCACACTTGCTTGATTGTAAGATGTAGCATCTGCTAAGCTCTTGGTCAGTCGACACACATTCCAAGCCAAGCCAACACAGTTGTTTCGATTGGGGATGAGGGGTATATTTGTGCACAAGCAATATAGTCGTCAGAGTCTTAGTTTCATCTCTGGTGTTGCTCCGTTTCCAGTAGGCCTGAACAGTACCCCAGTGGAGTCATGCAGGAAACACAAGCATCACTCCACTACCAGCAAGCCTGGTCAGTACCCCAACGGAGTTACTTGCATCAACTCTCTGCGCAGGAAACCTTTCTCTTCTTTCACCTTATTCAATTTTCATTTTTCAAAATTTTTAACATTTCATTTTTTTCATTTTTCATTTTCATAACATGTGCATAGAACTTATTCATTTCAAAGGCGGAAGAGGGATCCCAACTTATTGAGAGCAGAAGAGGTTGTTCCTTTAGAGAAGTAGTTTATATATACCTCTGACATTCTTGTTAAGGTTTTCCCCCTCACCTTACTCTACTTGACTGCGTTGCCAAGGGTTAGCCCAAAACAACCGACTAGAGTAGGTGACACTAGTTAGGGTGCAAGTGTTTGTGTTTTCACCAAGGTTCACTTTGAACAATACGTATTTTCCATTGATGTATCATGGAATGAAGATAACAAGTTTTTCATATAAAGGTAGGATGACAAATAACCAAGTAGTGATAGCTGCACAAGGCCTCTTGTAATTTACCCAGTTTGTTTCAAGAGTCACACACGGTTTCATGCGAAACTAACCTACAAGTGAAAAACAAGCAAACAAACACAAAACAAAGCAAAAGTAGAAGTAAATGCGAAAGAAAAGCTAAAAGAAAACAAGAAAGCAAACAAACAAACATGCAAAGAAAGTAAATAAACAAGCATGCATGCAAACAACCAAAAGAAAACACTACTCCTACTCCTAAGCTAACGTTGCATGGGTCTGCTCACATGAAGTGATACTTCCAATGTAGCCACCGATGCATTGGTCGACCCATGTTGGTGAAGGAATGGTTCACGAAAAACACAATTGTGCAAACCAAAAAACAAGAAAGATATAACAATGAAGACAGACACACTATGAATTCAAATTTGTCCACATAACAGAAATGAGTGCAAGTGCATGACATACAGTCCGTGGACTTGTCATGTTGTTGTGCAACACTTCTTGCAGCTGTGAAGCATATGCATACACTTGACTGTGACATGCAAGCAAACAAAATAAACAAAGACAACTTACGTCGTGCACATGTACTTGTAATGTAAGATTCCTCCAATGCATGAGCGATGGGATTGTGTAGTTCGAATGGAGGAAGTAGGATATATGTGTGATATTGATCTTCAATGCATACAAATGAGTGATGAGGAGCCTTGGGTGTTTCAAAAATTTCTTGATCGGAAGTGAAACCAACCTCAAAACAGCGAGGGCCTGACATAACCATCAACTCAGGCTAAAGTGCCTCAACAGTCCTGGGGTTGTCGACTTCATCGATAGATAGATCATCATAAACAGGTGGCTTCAAAAAATCAACTTCGATAAAATCATCATCGTGATAGAATACAGGAGTAAATAGATCACGATAGCTACGATCAACAAAATCAATGAGTTTGTCGACATCCTCATGATCTGATGAATCAAACAGAGGGGTAGATAAGAAGTAGACAAATTCACCCTCTGTGTTTCCGAAAAAGGCAAATGAAAAGTCAAGTGGATTTTCAATGAATAGTTTATCCTCTCCATTGTCAGATGATGGACTGACATCCGGTGTGTTCTGCGAGTGATCAACAATGGGTGTATTCTGTAGATGGAGATACACATGCGAAATCATGGATGGCAGGTTCAGAAAATCTGTTGGGAAAGAAATGAGGAGGCTCAGACAGAAGGGAGTCATCCTTCACTGAGTATTAATGCTCAAGCTCCCATTCATACTCTTCATGTATGAAAGCGCATGTTGGTTGTGCAACACCAACTCCGTCAATGGCTTGATCCTCATTCACAACAAGTGTAGAGTCCAGAATGGAAGAACACAAGACAATATCATCTAGAGGATCATCCAAGTACGAAGACAGAGGTTGTGATACAAAATGCATGTGGAAACTCAATGGACTCACAACCAAGTCTGCGCGAAAAATAAGTGAAGTGATGTTGGGAGGGTGTGACAATTGAACAAATGTGTGTGCCTGTTCTCTCACATCACTTTGCAATGGTGGAGCTATTTGATGAGGGGATGGTAGATAGTCACTAGTGACAATGACCTTATCCATCTGTGATTGTGCAGCTCCATCACTGAAGTATGCTGAGCGAGGCTTGGGCTCAATTTTCTTCTTAGGATGGATTGATCTGTTAAGACAATACTTGAATCTATCCCAAAGATAAGGAAATTTCATCTGGCTTTTCGGAGCTTGGAACTGCAAAACACGGAAGCGCTACCAAAAAATCATGGGAAATTCATGTGGTGCCTTCCGTTGATTTAAGAGTTTTTGGTCAATATGTTCTGGATCAAAATGATGGAAAGTATCTTCAATGATATCACAGAAATGCTCGAGTGAGCGCACGCTGTTAGTCGGTGATCCAAAAATGGATCTTGGATAGACCTCTAAGACTAGAAGACTTCATGCAAGAGGTAAAAAGTGCCAAATGGCACAAAGCCTTTGTAAATCAGAGGAAAATGAAAATCGCATGATGCTCTCAAAAATAGTCTCATTGCAGGGGTCCCTCTATTCTGAATCCAACGCAACTTAAATGGGCAAAAGCAGACTTCAGATGGGAAACCTATCGTAAAATGGAGCTGCCCCTTTTCAAAGGAAAAAGAGGAAATATCCCTTGAATAATGGGTCTAAAAACCCTCTAAGTCTTCAAAATCTCCCAAAAGGGCAAAACCATTGAAAAAGGAGAAGTCTTGGACTTATCGGATAACACCATCGGGTTTTAAAAACATGAAAAAAACCATAAAAACAAGGCTATCGGAGGTAGTAAACAGGAATCGTCAGATCTAGCTGATCAACGATCCAGATCTGATCGGTAGTCGCAATCGGCGGGTATCGGTTCCATAATACACGAGGGGACCAGGCCGATGTGATACCGTGATCGTCGATATTGGTGGATTGCAATCAGTGCTAGCATAGACCTTATTATATGAAGAGGCTTCAGACTTGTGTGATCTATGATTGCAACTTGTCGCATCGCAATATCGCATCGACACAACACATTGGAGCAAGGCCACATATGTTATATATATGCGATGCGATGGCCGGACCCGACAGGGCTCTAGGCGGTAATCAATATATTTTGAAGTCCGTCTAAAGGCAGTTTTACATGCATTTTCACTGTTTCAATGTATTTTAAAATACAAAAGGAAAACCATGGAGCAGGGCAATTGCGATATGCAGCGATCCTCAGGCAGACCTGATGGTGCTATAAGGCGGGATGATGAATGTTTGAAGTCTGAGACATAGTGTTTTGGAAGATTTTCTCCATTTAAAATACATTTTTCCCTGTGTTAACAAAGTGCGACTGTTTCAGGAGCTGCAGAGGCCCGAGGCACTCTTACGTTATAGAAATGGTGGCCACCTCCCCCTTTTGGTGTTGAGCAATGATTGTATAACACCTAGAAGAGGGATTCAAAGTGGACAGAGGCTGGGGAGATTGAGAGACGACAATCTGAAACGAACAGTGAGCGCGATTTCGCTTAAAAGCCACAAAACGAGAAATAACAGGGGCTACTGAGTTATTGACGGTGGCAGAGTTGCTGTTGTTGTTGCTATTGGGGTTTTGCTATGAAGTAGAAGCCAAAGAGGCAACATAGAAGCCAAAGAGGCAACACAAAAGCAAAAGAGCAACTGAGGGAGAATTTGGGCTCACTTGAAGTTCAAGTGAAAAGCTAGAGAGTTGAAGGTTGCAGAAGGAAGAAAGAAGCCAGAGCGGAGAGCCAGAGAGCCAGAGCCAGAGCCAAGAGCTAGAGTCAGAGCCAAGAGCCCGAACCAGAGCCAAAGAGTCAGACTTAGAGCCAAGAGCCAGAACCAAGAGCCAAAGAGCCAGAGCCAAGAGCCAAGAGCCAAGAGCCAAGAGCCAGAGCTTCAAGAGCTAGGGGATTAAATGGTGTCTGAACCCACTATTTTTGTGTAGAACAACAGGAGTTGGGCCAAGAGCTTGTAAAGAAGACTAATACCATAATCCCAGAGAGTCTAGTTGAGTTGACTAGAGCTCACGGAGACGTAGCCCAAGAGTTGTGGGTGAACTCCAAATTAAATCGTTGTTTCTGTGTGTGTTTTATCCCTGCATTATCTTTGTTGCTTTTTTACTGTTATATGTATTTATACATCACTATTAGCACACTAATTTAGAACATAACAACAGAAATTAAAGCAAGTAATCAGTTGAAAACAAATACAAGCATACACCCATATTTTCAGGCATTTCTTAATTCCGCATTGGTTAATCATTAAAGACTTGGGAATATTCAATATTTGGAAGTGGGAGAGGTTCTTGTAAGTTAGACAAGAAGCCTAAGGGCCCCATTTTCAGATCAGGTGGTATCAGAACTTAAGGTTGATTAACCACACCATCAAGGAAGGATTATATCAGAATGCTTGAGTGATAGGGCAAAGATTGCTTGTCTGAAAGGTGTTAGGCAGTCAAGGATTGATTGTCTGATTGATGTATGATTGTTTGCAGTCTGACTATTTTATGAGTTTGCAGAGGTGAAGGGAAAGCTATTGATAGCTTAGTCTAGGAAGGACAAGAAGGAGAAGGGCTGAAGGCATTCTTCTATCCCAAAGGACCTCAAGGCAATCCAAAGCACAAGAGGTTTGTTGTAAGAGGTTGCTTAAATAAACTCTTTTTTATCTTGTTGAAGTTTTTTTTGTTCATTGGCATAATGACAACTTCTACAAGTGGGTCCTCAAATTCTGCTCTCTTCATGAGACTCTTTGATGAATCCATGAAGCAAGAACTATTCACCGTGATGGATATAGTGAGAGAAATGTATGAGGATGGAAGGAAGAGCAGCATGCTTAGAAAGCAGCTGAATTCCATGAAGGAAGAGAAGCAATTGCTTGCTAATAGACTGTAGGAAATGGAGAGGAAACTTCATATTGCAAATATGAACCTGAAAAGGATGCATGAGTTGGAGTCATATCTCTTTGTTGCCTAAGAAGCCTTAGTCAAATATCAACTTGAAGAAGAGGATGCAGGTGTTAAGAAGCACACACTTGAACCAGAGAGTTGGCGAGACTCTAACAACATTGAAGAGTTTGATGGTGTTCCTAAGGGAGCCACTTCTTCATTTGCTTCACCTCCTCATGAAGGCAATAAAGGTGAAAGAGGCAGGTATAAATCTGGTTCTAATTATATTCCTTTTGATTTTGCAAATCATGATAAATTTCCACATAAGTATGTGGAAAGAGTTGCATGTTCCTTTTGTGGTTTGGATAACCATGATGTTTCTAGATGTTGAAGAGAATGACTGCATATAGGAAGCAGAAAAAGGAAAAGAAGTAAGAAGCCAAAGGTCCATTGGACAAGGCAAATCATGCTGTCAAGAGGATGCACATGCAGTGCACTTACTGCCATAAGCAAGGACATATTGCTGCAAAGTGTTGGACACTGAATCCAACAATGCTTCCACCAAAGCTGAAGAAAGTGGAAAGAGAAGATGCTAGAAATGGAAGTGAAGATTCCATGACTGCTATGTCTCAGAATCATTCACATGATGATGCTGATGTGCAGACAAAGGTAGTACCTTTGAAAGGGATTGGTAAGGAACGATGTTAGAGTTCTTATCCGATTAAGATTGCATGTCTATTGATGCATCTACATTATATTTCATTACAACTTCGAAAGTACAGTGTGCTTAAGTGAAAGTTGAAGGATGAAATGCATACATGAGAATGAGATGCATGAATACAGGGATGTTAATGGTTTCCTTGTTTTTGAACATGTATGTGTAATTGACTTGTAGGGTTGATTGCTTTGACATGCATGCGATGCCATTTTGACTTGAAAGAAGTTAACTTGGTCTCCAAATGGAGATAATGATGAAGTGTTTAATCTTTTGAAAAAGAGTCCTAATGGTCTTTTTCTACATGCTTGACTTAAGGGTCATATGTTTAAAGGCATGTTTTGTGGGCTTGTCTCTAGTCCATCATTTGTATGCAGATGTAAGACATGGAGGTGTTCACAAAATGTGAAATCTGTTTCTTTTGTTGAAGCAGGAGTTTAGTCCATCCAGTTGTTATTTGTATGCCTGTTGTTGTTAACAATTGTTGTTGTCAGCTTTTCAAAGAAGTTCAAACTACCTTCTATGACCATTTCAGCAGAAGTTCTGCAAGAAGGCAAGGAGGATAGACAGTTCTTCCCAAGAAGACCAACCCATCCAAGAAGGGAAGTGGGCAGAAACTTTGGTTCAGAGCCACTATTCAAAGGCAAGTGTAGGGAGACTGAAAGAAGAGGGTGAGTCACTCTCATTTACTATTCAGATCAGTATATCAGTCTTTTGGAGACCAAAAGTTCCTTTAGTGGGAAGGTATGATCCAAAAATGGATCCTGGATAAACCTCTAAGTCTAAAAGACTTCATGCAAGAGGTAAAAAGTGCCAAATGGCACAAATCCTTTGTAAATTAGAGGAAAATGAAAATTGCAGGCTACTCTCAGAAATAGTCTCATTGCAGGGGTCCCTCTATTCTGAATCTAACGCAACTTAAATGGGCGAAAATGGACTTCAGATGGGAAATCTATCATAAAATGAAGCTACCATTTTTCAAAGGAAAAAAGAGGCAAAATCCCTTGAATAATGGGTCTAAAAACCCTCTAAGTCTTCCAAATCTCCCAAAAGGGAAAAACCATCGAAAAAGGAGAAGTCTTGGACTTATCGGATAACACCATCGGGCCTTAAAAACATGAAGAAAACCATGAAAATAAGGCTATTGGAGGCAATAAACATGAGCCATCGGATCTGGCCGATCAACGGTCCAGATCTGATCGGCAATCGCAATCGGCGGGTATCAGCGGCATAATATGTGAGGGGACCAGGCCGATGCGATACTGCGATCGCCGATATCGGCTGATCACAATCGACACTGGCATAGACCCTATTATATGAAGAGGCCTTAGACTTGTGCAATCTACGATTGCGACTTGTCGCATTGCAGTATTGCGTTGGCACAACACATTGGAGCAGGGCCACATATGTTATATATATGCGATGCGATGGCTGGACCTGACAGGGCTCTAGGCAGTAATCGATATATTTTGAACTTCGTCCAAAGGCAGTTTTACATACATTTTCGTTGTTTCAATTTATTTTAAAATACAAAGGGAAAACCATGGAGTAGGCCAATTACGATATGCGATAGCGATCCCCTGGTAGACCCAATGGCGCTATAGAGCGGGATTATGAATGTTTGAAGTCTGAGACATAGTGTTTTGGCAGATTTTCTCCTTTTAAAATACATTTTTCCCTGTTTTAACAGATCACGACTGTTTTAGGAGCTGCAGAGGCCCGAGGCACTCTTACGTTACAAAAATGGTGGCCACCTCCCCTTTTGGCATTGAGCAATGACTGTATAATGCTTGGAAGAGGGATTTGAAGCGGATAGAGGCCGAGGAGACCGAGGGACAAGAATATGAAATGAACAGGCAGTTTGATTTGGCTTAAAAGCCACAAAACGACCAATAACAGGGGCTGCTGAGTTATTGATGGTGGCCGAGTTGTTGTTGGGGTTTTGCTGTGAAGTAGAAGCCAAAGAGGTAGCGTAGAAGCCAAAGAGGTAGAACAAAAGCAAAAGAGCAGTTGAGGGAGCCTTTGGGGTCACTTGAAGTTCAAGTGAAAAGCCAAAGAGTTGAAGGTTGCAGAAGGCAGAAAGAAACTAGAACGGAGAGCTAGAGAGCTAGAGCCAGAGCCAAGAGCCAAGAGCCTGAACCAGAGCCAAAGTCAGAGCCAAGAGTCAGAACCAAGAGCCAGAACCAAGAGCCAAAGAACTAGAGACAAGAGCCAAGAGCCAAGAGACAGAGCTTCAAGAGCCGGGGGATTAAATGGTGTCTGAACCCACTGTTTTTGTGTAGAACAATAGGAGTTGGACCAAGAGCTTGTAAAATTGACTAATACCATAATCCGAGAGAGTCTAGTTGAGTTGACTAGAGCTCACAAAGACGTAGCCCAAGAGTTGTGGGTGAACTCCAAATTAAATCAATGTTTCCGTGTGTGTTTTATTGCTGCATTATCTCTGCTTTTACTGTTATATGTATTTATACGTCAGTATCAGCACACTAATTTACAACATAACAATAGAAATTAAAGCAAGTAATCAGTTGAAAACAAATACAAGCATACACCCATATTTTCAGGCATTTCTTAATTCCGCATTGGTTAATCATTAATGACTTGGGAATATTCAAGCTTTGGAAGTGGGAGAGGTTCTTGTAAGTTAGACAAGAAGCCTAAGAGCGCCATTTTCAGATCATTCGGTAGGCTACAACACCACCGTAGTGGTGATTCGTGAAGTGTGTATGCAAGCAGCAGACTGACATGTTCGTCAGAACATCCATCTTCCTTGTCAAGCATGGAAAGGAAGCCTTGTAAGAACATAGGCCAGGCCACTTTGCCTTCACCATCATATGTGAATTCAGGCAATAGATAAAAAAACTCCCTTGTGATGTTGAGAGGTTCGACATGTGAAAAATATTGTGGAGGGGTGAGTGTAACAAAATACATGATATATGTGCAAAGGTTCAAAACAGGATGAGAGGACACAACTTGTCATCTGGCCCTCCTTCTAGCGCCAAAAATGTTGACAGTGCTGGACCCACCAACATGTCAGGGGATCTCCTTGGTAAGAAGTCCCAATTAGACCTCAGACCATTTGGTGTAGGAGTCCCAACAGTAGGTTGTATGATATTTCCTTGGCCGCGTTTCACACAGAGGCAAGTAAGATGTCCATGTTGGTAGCAAGGGTGTGACATATGCAATAAGTTAAGGAAGGTGCATGAGTGGTTCTAACACACAGAGGGTGAGGTGACTGCACCCCTTGGAAACCTGTGAAAGCGCATAGTTAAGAAGGGAACACATGAGCAAATATGCATCACAACATGGAAGGCAAGTAAGCTAAAAATCCAAAGTGATGGTTAAATGAACAACACATTTTATTAAGATTCATACATATATACAAATATAGAAAATAGCTACACATGCATGCGTAATAAAACATATACATATATTATTTAGAGTAAACAAGATAGCTGAAATACAATACGATATATGCATGAAACATGTTGGATCTGTTATATTAATAAGTGTAAGTTCTAGTCATACAATACATCCATGACCAACCACTAGTTCTGACAACGGAACGTTACAATCACTGCCACCTTCTCCTCCAAAGAGATATACTAGCTCTGTGCAGTGGAGAAGTCAAGGCTCATTACAATACTGTCCAAGATCTCTCTAAGTTTCTACTATCAGAAGCTTGGCTGACCAAAAGCCTTTACAATGAGTTATGAGGGACTATATATAGCAAAGTGCGGGGTGGCCCTTGACATTGCCCTTTGTGACAGTTCATCTACCCCCATGACTCTTTATCTACTCTACAACTGTTACATCCAACTATCAACACTTGAACTTACACTTGACAAGACATTACATACAATCTGCACATATACCCATGTGAGACAAAATAGGCTTGAGCAAGCCATCCAAGACATCACTATGCCTAGGAAAACTGTGGGAAGACCAGCTCTTCGACATCTTCATGGTGGTCAATAGTA
Organism: Pinus taeda; assembly: GCA_000404065.3. Lineage (NCBI taxonomy): Eukaryota > Viridiplantae > Streptophyta > Pinopsida > Pinales > Pinaceae > Pinus > Pinus taeda. The sequence continues at coordinate 22,742 of APFE030024215.1, forward strand.
GCAAACTGATTCCAAGCTCGGTAGTTCACAATGGTGTTAGTGTACTCTAAGGTGACATCTTTTTGGAAACGAACTATTGCCTCCACAACATCTGGGTACATTGCTCGGGCTCCTCACGACATACTAATGCAAGGTGTCTGCACTGATCACCAAGTTTTGGCGGGTGGCTATGCGCATCAACTCGTCAAAGTACGAGTCAAGCTCAAGTCGGACCTGTGCCTTTGTCTTTGCATGGGTGAGTATCCCAATAGATGGGATCACCTGTGTGTGCACAACAACATCCATACTCCTGAATACCATGCATGGGAAGCCTGTAGACTAGTGATGAGCTGTAGGAGATCTTCATAGTTCTGGATCTGACTCCGGATGCTTGCCTTCAGCTTGACCGCTTTAGGCTTCATCATATTAAGCGAGTGTAATGGGGCTCCCTTGTATCTCATTCTCCATGTTTGCATGTAATCAACAACAACATGCACATTCAACAAGATACGTGCTCTCCTAGCACATTGTTGTTGCCAACTGTTGAGATGGACAACTGTCTTATGCATGGTACCAAACTTGGCATACAACGCCCGCATAACTGTGTCAGGGACAATACTTCATCCAGTATTGCCTTCTTCAACTCTGCTCGGGCGGATGTTGTAACCAATTCTCCTCCCTGCTTGGCTGTCTGTAACTCCTTAGCTATTCACTCATTCTCAGCTATCAAGAAGCGAACACTCGAGCTAGTGGCTTCGGAATATGCTCTGGTACATCGGCCAATGCTGTTGAATTTTTGCACATGTCAAACATAATCATTCGTTCCTCAAACTGCGTAGGAGATGTGTGATCGTCCGGAGTCGAGACTCTGCAAGATTGCACAACTCTATGTTGGGACTCATCGAATGAGATGTTGCGCATCTCTCCCTCTGGATTATCTCCAAGGATCTTAGTGTTTCCGTGGTCGCTTGGGACTTTCTCTGCTTTTGGATCCGATGAAGCTGGTGGGTCAACCTCTTGGTGGTGAGGCATAAGGTCGATTTCTTGCTCTAACTCCTATTGCTCCATATCCATATCCATATGCTCAAGTGCTTGTTCAATCTCTTGAGCAAAGTCTTGCTCCTATGACTGGTCACCTTGTTTGCTTGGTGCCAGTTGTTTGGATGAGTTGACTACCTATACGGGTGTAATTTCATATTTATGTACATGTTGCACCCCCTGTTGTACCTGTTCTTGTTGTGCTTCCTTATCTTGTTTGCGCAGCTCCTGTTTTTTCCAGAGTTGCTCCTTCAACTCATGCAACTCCTTCTATGTTTCCTCCATTCTAAGTTTTTCTCTCTACCTTTGCGCTTTCCTCTTGTCATGTTGTTTCCTCTTCACCTCTATTGCCAAATTTTCTTTCTACACAAGTGGATATGCTTTGTTCCTCCTCCATGCAGTCGATAATATTCCTCTTGCCTTTGTTGCACACTGGTATGTTTACCTTTGTTGCTGGGGCTCTCCATGATGTTGCTTCACGCTACTTTTCTAACCATTCCATAGTGATGCCGACCTATTCATTGGGCCTGGAGAAGTTGTAACAATATCTCAATGGGTCCTCCTCCACCCAATCGCATGCCCTGTGGGTCCCTTGAAATTGTAGTCTCGTGCAGTGATTTTTGACAAAAAAATGTGGGTTATACAGATTGTAGCTTTGGGTTATACGGACCTCCTCTGCTTCAACATCCGCATGTTTGAAACTCTGTATCTCGTATAACCTGATTCGCAACGAAAAAGTAGGCCAAGGTGCATTCTTCTTCCGATGCAACCTAGTTGACCATCTTGCCGAGATGTGGCCTGATACTTCCTGCATGACGAGCTTTTCCAAGGCAAACTTCGATAAAACATGCAGTGGCTTCTCCATGCTGTACATTTGTATGAAGGTGTCGGACGATGAGGTATACCAATCTGCTATATCGACCAGTGCCTCCATTTCTGCCTTCGACATGCAAGGTGGACACTATTCAAATATCATCTTGTATGCTAGGGTGACAAAATGATCCGACAACTATGTGATAACTCCTCTGAAGCTGCATTCAAACAACATATTACAATAAGTGTTCACAGAGGTCTCCGCCGATGTCCATGCCCACTTCAAGCCCGTGAACTCCTGATGGGCACAGATTGCATCCAAGATGTAAGATGACATGTATATTTTTGCCTGCTGACCTTTGGGCCGCTGTCAAGCTCTTGTTACCTGTTCCTTCAGCCTATGAACCAACATGTCAAACTAGTTGAATACTTTTCCTTCACTGGCCAATTGGTCCAACGCGATCACCTAACTCTTCGGGAAGGTCTTCGTGCTCTCTTGGAAATACAAGCGACATGCAAAGATGACCAAGTATTGATACGCCTTCCACAATATCTTTGTCTTGTAGATCTGGTTGGGTGTCATCCTGAATTTGTCCTATTCCTTTACCTAGTTCTTCAAGATACCTTTGGAGTTGGCATTGTTGCTGGGTATGCTGAAGGGTGTCTACATGGTGACCACAGGCTTCGACATATGGTAAATCTGTTCATAATCCTATGCTCTGAAGGTAGCAATCTTCATCTCGCCGACACTGCTCAATGTCATCGTCTCAGGATCAGTGTGCGAGACGATCCAATGTATCATGTCTGCGCATGGGAACATGAGATACATGCATGCAATCTGATACAAGTCAGACTTGTGAATGCTCACATAGACTTGGTGGTCTTCTAGGTCTTCCCCAAATGTGCTTGCAAATGCATCATTAACCTCTTTCCATTTCAGCTTGATGTCCTTCTCTACAATAAGCTTGGTGCCTTCATAGATCGGCAAACTTGTAGACACTCGCTCAACTGTTTCTCCGGTTGCGCTCTCATCGGTGTCCTTTGATCCTGCTCTCCTGGAGGCCATTGATCCTAAACTGTTGAGAGGCAGATGAACACCTGCTAGTTCTGGAGACATGGCAACATAGATGGAAAGAAATTTGTCAGCTAAAACCAAAGCGAACTTGAGGAATGACATGCAACATACCTGGGGATTGATTGGCAAGGATTGCACAATTATTCCTCAGAGGCCAGGAGACTAGCTGCCAGAACTATGAAAAAGGTAGTCTGGGCTACTGGGAGGTTGGCTGGCTGCTGGAATTACGCAATGTGGAATCCAAGTTAGCCTTCTAGCTACTAGAATTGTGCAATGTGCAATTTCAACTAGCAAGGGTTGCAGGCCCAGTGACTGTATTGCACAATTTTCTAGGCTAGTAGTCACTGCCTCTCAGAATTGAGCAATGCAAGACTGGAGGACCCACTAGGCAAAAATGCGCATTTTCTGGGAGGAAGGCAGAGCCTTCTCTCTCATGATTGTGCAACGCTGTCTTGGTGAGGCAGAGTTCGGGCCAAGGCTGCCCACACCCACTGACGAGCAACTGAAATCAAATGTGAATGTGAATACATGGTGATACTAAGTATAAGCAGGAGTCACTGATCATGCATGCAAATAGTGAATGCAAGATTCAGAAATGAAACAACATGCATGTGTGTGAAGCGAATCGCTGAATCGACGACTGTTTTGCAAAATAGTGTCATACATGCAACATCAGTGAGATATTAATGAAAACTGAAACGATGCTAGTACAAGTTAATATGCATGTAAAAGAAAGCAAGCATTCATAGAAATCAAGAAAACAACACTCACACAAGCCAAAACATAAAAAGCGACATAAATGCTGCAAAAGACAAGTTAAGCCGATTTACCTAGCAATAGCTAAGCTAGATATGTCGAAGACTCCTGGATGTGCCGTGGGATGTCAGAGCTCCAAGATCGATGTGAATAAGCGAGCTTTGAAGTGTCGAATAAATAAGTTTGAGGCTCATGACGCGCATGCCACAAATCTAGGAAAAGACGACACTTGGAGGAAAGATTCTAAAACGATCTTTGCATATAACCTCCAGCTGCTAAAAATAGCTCCCTAAAATGCTAAGATGTTTTTGTTATTTCGAAAAAAAGCAGCCCATGCATACAGATCAAGTTTTCTCGGTCTCGGGTGGAACCGGTCAACTTGATGGCACATGCAACAACCTGCTTGATTGAGGGAGAAATTTGTGCATTTCTGAGAGCAAGCTAGGCTGGCTGCCCAGAGGGATTGCACAATTTTTGGTTTGAGTAGTTGACTGCTTCTCAAGATTGCCCAATTTTTGGGATGAGCAGTCCTGCTGGGCCAGATTCCACAATTTTCTAGGGAATGTTGACAGGTAGAATTGTGCAATTCCTGAGCCCAGCAGGCTGCCAGACAAGATTATGCAATTTCTTGAGGGAAGGTTGGTTCCCCTCTAAAATTGCGCAATTTCTTGAGGGAGATGCTCAACCTGTAGCTGGAATGAGTCCGGGGAAGCAACCTGTGAGGGGAATGCAGCAAGCTATCATGCACAGGCTGTCATGCTGCTAGAAAACCACTGAAGGTTGTGTACTTGACAGTGAAAGGCATGTTGTTGAGGATGCTTGGTAGTGAGGCTCCAAAACGAAACTAAGAAATTTTTTTGGAGGGTGGTTGTAGCAGCTACAACAATATTATAAATGTACATCATGTAAATAATAAAGTATCTCATGATTATCTTTCATATATGTCCATTAAGTTTATGTTGTTTGACACGCATTCTCTTGTCCTACTCCAATTTGACCCACTTGTTTTGTGGCCTTTGTGGATCTAAGTACTCTTGCAAATGTCCAACTATGTTTTCTCAAAATTCGTTTGTTTCTTAACTCTTACCTCTAAAAAATCTAATGTTCCCTACCAAATCTGTTTGCCAGCCGATTTTCTCTTGTGAGTGGGTGCACCAAACATTTTTAGAAACGTTTCTCAACTTTGCCCATTTCATAGTTGTGCGCATCTTACACAGACACGTTCCTTCCCATAGCTATATCAATGTTATTATCCACCTACCATCTCTGTGTTTCTACGTACCTGACTTCCCAACACTGCATACACTACCCAGAATTTATCCAATTCAATTTTAATGGTCCTACATTTCTTTTGCTCCAACGAGAAGCTTGGGAATAGTAATTATCAACCTTGCATCCTGACATGACGTTACTCTACACCATAGAATTATTATTCCATAGTATTATCCTCATTTGACTATTGATTATTGGCTTGCCTCTGTCAGCATTGTTACATTTTCCCTAACATGGCTTGAAGAGAGTGCGTTGGATGCTTCTGAGAGTAAGGGAAGTGCATGGAGATCCCTGTAGACTACATGTTGTCCTCTTTGAGCTCATAGTCGTTCATGACAGTGGATCAAGTTTTTGGTCGAGTCCCTTCTGCGTCGCTTTATGTTAGTGATTTTCAAGGACTCATTGATGCAGTCCATTATGATAGCCTAAACCATTGCCTCGTCTGTCGATATTCCTGAAAGTTTCACTAAAAGACAAGTCAGTGATTTAAACAAAACGAAAAACAAACGTAGCACTGGATGTAAATATTGTTCATGGGAGTTTCTATGAAATGTTTTCTGGAACCATTAATTTGTAGCCACGGTGCAAATGGTATCTGCACTCATATCCTGATTGTTCTCTTGTTTGAACGTTGACTACGCATCATGAGAAGAGTGTTAAAAGAAATTAAATAGATTAGAAACAATGTTGGGTAATGGATTTACTGTGTCCATGATGGAATCACATGTTTTCTGGGGTGGAGTTGTAGCTTGAGGGTGGATGGTTCCATGACCAAGCACGTGAACTGGTTGTCATCTAAGCGTATCATTGATCCTAATGGCTTCTAGACGTCACAGGGCCCTTTCCAGCCAACCTTAAAAGTTTGTGTCAGTTGTTTAGATTGGAGTTTTGACTGAACCCAACTTCATTAGATCATATAGAGTGAATCTGTTGCAAAGATATTGATGTTAATAATATTCCAGAAGGGAACAAAATATCAAGCATTGCTACAAGTTGGAGGGCTATCACACCAGTAATAAAGGGCTGAGCTCCGTCCACTAGTAAACTTTCAGACTGTTTGCTTTGTGCATTACACAATTTTTATGTGATTTCTAGCTTACATGTTGGAAGTAGACATTTATTAGACTTTGTGACATTAAACTTAAATTGGTATATCTTGGAGGGCCTCATCAACACACATGAGACAAATTTATATTGGAAACAATGTTGAAGGAGTAATGTGTCTCTCTCACCTCTTTGTTTAGTTGAATTATACAATTAAAAACACTTTGCGACAAAAGATTTTTATTTTGTAGATGTCATTTACTATTGTTGGTTTTTGTTTGTTCATGGCATAACCCACAAGTGTTCTATTGAAAGGAAAACAGGTTGAACCCAAGCGTCGCAGTGGGTTCCAAAACAAATTCTATTCTTGGTGGGAAGCTTGTAATTTTTATGGGTTTCAAATGTCGATGCAGATATTGGAATGCAAAAGAAATTTGTGATTTAATTGTTGCTAAATGTCTTATGGATCGACCAAAGACAGTTGAGAAGGCACAAATTATGTTTCTGTTGTGAATAGAGTTTCATGCACAAAATGCTTTACTTGAAGGTGATTAAAGTATCCCCAATACAGAGTTCCTTTCGGTTGAGGAAGGACCTGAAGAGTGGCGAGTCCACAAGCTCTTTGCTTTGAAGTGAGCGATCAAAACTTTATACCTTGCATTGTATTGGAATAATTGTTGAATATTTTATTATATGAACATTGTCATGTGCGTTGATTATGCAACGTTAAATAATTTACATTTTTTCCTTCTCCCTTTATTATTGTATGTTGATCCAATTTATATGCTAGTATAATGCTAGTCCTTCATGCATCCCGATGGACCACCCTTTATTTGATTTTGAGATTGCATTCAAAGATTTAGATAGTTGGAAATGTGTCATGGAGTATTGTAATTACTAAATAATGTAATACATTCTATTGTCGACAATACAATCATAATTGACAATACAATCATAATTGACAAAGCCATTCTTATAGACATTCAAACTTATCTGTAAAATGCACATGATAAGATTGAATTTTTGCAGCTTGAATCACAGCTATAACAAGATGAACTACAAAAAGGAGAACATACTGAACTTGTTTCTGTTCAGAACAATTCTTTGTTTGAGATCAAGACATACTCCTATCATTGACAAGAACTTGAAGATGCAATACCCATTTCAGGAGAAGATGTGCAGAAAGATGAAGAAGTTCAGTATGCACTTCCCAAGCCCATCATTAGACCTTGGGAAGAGCTTGTTAGTAACAAGCACAAAGCAGGTCTTAGATACGATAAGGAAGCATACTTTCATATTCCATATTACTCAAAGCCCATCAAATTTCAGAGTGTCATATTTCTTCATGACAACTCACCTTCACCTGTTCCAGGTTCTGCTCCTGAACATTCAGAGCCAAAAGTTATCAAATGCCAACATTGTGACCAAGTTGGCCATGTGAAAGATCATTGTTTTGATCTTCACTCATGAAATCATTGTGGTCAACACACTCATTCTTCACACAAATACTTAAAAAATAAACCTCTCGCAAGAACAAATATTCACCTTGGATCGATCGCTTGTTGGAAATGGGCTTCAACAACCAAGAAAATATTTCAGTCATATGTTAGAATTTCTTTTAGAGTATTGAAAAGTCTTACAGTTGAGTTCTCTTTGTCTTCTCACCTTGTATTTGATAGGTGGGGAATTGATGGTCATATACAAGTTTCAAAGATGCATCAAGCGAGCCTGATCCACAACCTGAACCTGCTACCTAAGTTTACAACTAGAGACAACCATACCTAGATTTAGAGTTGTAGCCAGAGACACAGAAGCCCCCGAACATGCCTTTGGTTGGTGGCCTTCCTTAAACCACCACAGGTTGTAGACCTTCCTTTTTAGGTTGAAGGTCTCCCTTTCCAAAACATTAAGGAGCACTTCCTCTAGCAAACGACTTCAACTTCTTGTCAGATTTGGAAGAGTTCCGAGAATCACACTAAGCATTCCTTTGGTTGGTGGCCTTCCATAAATCACCGTAGGTTGCATACCTCCCTTTTCCAAGTTGAAGGTCTCCCTCTTCAAAACATTAAGGAGCACTTCCTCTAACAAACGACATCGACTTCTTTCCAGATTTAGAAGAGTTCCTAGAACTGCACTAAGTATTCTAGTGTTGGTGGTCATCCTTAAACCATCGTCGGTTGAGACATTGAGTTCTTCCACATTATGGCATCATCTCTCAGAGCACATTCAACTTATTATTGTCATGAATTTTTGTATTTTTGTATTATAGCTCTCTTCTTGGACTCATATATACCCCTTCGCATTAAGGGGGGAATGTTGGACACCTAATCCATTAAGGGTTATGTTGTGGAAGTTGAATAGTCAAAGGGAGTCCAAGAGACCATGGAAGATGAATCCAAGAGTCACACCTATGTATTATAAATGTACATCATTTGAATAATAAAGTATCACACAATTATCTTTCATATATGTCCATTAAGCGTATGTTGTTTAAAAAAATATTTTACCAACCTTAGCTATGAATTTGAATTTATTAAAATAATAACCCACCAACATTAACATTATCAAAATATATTTCATTGCTATGGTATCCAACTAGTGAAACTCAACTTAGTTAATGTTTATTGTAATTTGTCCCAAGGGGTAGCTCAATTGGTGATCGATAAATGTTAAATTTGTAAAAATTGAGAGATCCAAGGTTCAAATTCCCTTTGTTGTGACCCAGTTTATAGAGAGGAGGATAGGCTATAGACCCGTAGAAGTTTAGTAGTAGTTACGTTTTACGCGGGTTGTTGGGTTCCCCTAGGATACAAAAAAATGTTTATCATAAGTTGATTCCGACCATTTGGATATCAACCACTAGATAATGTTATGATTACATGTAGCACCTAGATAAATAAATGCAAAAATTAATAAGTAAATAAGGTATATATTTGGTTTTATGTGCATTCACATGAGATGGCGAGGAAGTGTGGTAACTTTCAAATAAGGATCCACTTAGAATGTCTTAAAAGTTTAATTGTATAACACCCAAACTTTTAGTTTCCATATTAACAATGCATACTTGTATATATGATGAATGGTTATTGGTCAAGTAATGTATCTATAAACAATGCACATTGAAAATAATAAAATAGAATACATCACTAGCTATACATATATAAGGATAAGGTCATGGGGGCTATGTTTCTACAAGAGAAGGGGATAAAAGGGGGTCAAAAGGAAAATTATACATGTGTAATAATCCCAAGCGAGATTTATAAATTATTTTTAGAATAAACCTTCTATTTTTCCTTTTTGGTTATTTCAAAAACCTAGTTATTCAATGCATATAATAGGTTGGGGGGGAAGTCACCTCACACAATTATTGAAAGCATGGTTTGAGCATAATTTTTTTGGGAACTTGTGAAATTCACACATGCATTAAAGAAAAGGAAATTTGAGTAGGGGGAGAGGGGAGTTTTTTGCATCTTAGGAGAAAGAAAGGGAGGGAGTTTTGGGTGCTAGTGAGATAATGAAACCATAATGGGTGTTGATGACAAATTGTTAGAGCTAGAAAATGCACGGAGAACTAGGATATTATGTTTTTGAGTGAATTTTTATTGAGGAAAATATCCAAGAGCAAGTGAAATTGTTATTGTGAAAATTCGTGTTGCAACTGAAAGTCTTGGAGTCCCCACGTGAGAAGTTTCCTAGCCAACCTATGTTAGGACTACATGGCATAGAAGGATATCCCATTCCTTGGGTTGTGTAGGTTGAGGAGAAAGAGAACTGGTAAATTGGAAATGTTGTATGAATTAGCTTGTTGTGAATTTGACCATGTATTGGGTTGTTGAGTAAACAACAACTACTAATATGAGCAATCTTTTTTGTGGGTTCGTAGCCCCAAATTTAAGGTGACATGTTACCAAGAGAGTTAGAGCAATATTTATGGTTGGGTGGAACATCCATTGTCTGCAATCAATTGTGCAAATATTAATACGTATTCTTATCTTTCTTCTTATTTATTATGTTTATTTATTGTTAAATGATTTGAGATGTTGCTACATTTTAGTCTATATTATAAATTTTAAAGGATGACATGTATGCTTAATAACATGCACTCACATCGTTAGATTAATAATAGTTGCATAATATTTTTTGGTCATGCTTCATGCATTCATCTTAATTGGTATCAGAGTATTTCATTGGTTCAATAGTTGGTACAATACAAATTGGTATCAAATCCCTTGTTTCAACCTCATGCCTGCATGGGTCTACTATAAAGAAGCATAGTTTTTAAGTCGCAGAAGTTGGGTGAAAAAATGAATTCACCCAACATAAGAAATCAAGGTTGAAATACCCATATTTTTTATTTCCTAATGGGTTTATTCAACGTGGGAAGTTTAATTGTCAACAAAGAGGTCAAACTCAACTTGGAGGGGCAATTAAGTGGGTTTTGCAATAATTATGAGCTCAAATTGCAAAAAAAAAAAAACCAAACTTCGTGAAAAATATAGATTTTTAAGGAGTTTTTCATGTATCACACAAATAAGTTGTGTGATATATGTGTATCACGTGAAAAAAATATTCACGTGATACAACATTATCACCCACGAGGATGGGCTAAGACTTGATACAATTATTTTTTTAGAAGTTTCATATGTCATACAAAAATAATTTTGTGTTGTGTGATATATTGCACCAAAATATTTAATTATGTGATGCATGCAAAGGAGGAACATATCCAATGGTGCAATACATTGCAAAGGGGGAGCATGTCTAATGGTGCAATACAATAAGAGTTTTTTGGGACCTTTTTGCATATCACATGATAATATTTCTTATATGATCCAGTGAATATTATATGTAACTATTTTTTTGTGTGACATGACATTAATATAATGATAAAAAACTTAGGACTTAGAAAATTTTTGAGAAAAATTGAGTGTCACACCAAAATATTTTGTTGTAGTGTAATGCGTCAAACCAAATCAATGATTAGTGTGATACACCACAAGGGAGAGAAAATTTCCAGAATGCGATAAATAAGAAGTTTTCACAGTAAAATGAGTAACATTATTTTTGGAGGAGTGTGATACTGGAAGGGAGTTTCTATGTAATACATCACATAATTTTTGTTCCTTGTGTGATAAAGATTTTGGAGCCCAAAGAGAGAGAGAGAATTGTCACAATGCAATAAACAAGGAGTTTTGATGGTAAAATGATTTTTGGAGGAGTGTGATACAAGAAGGGAAATTTTCCCTTTATAGGAAGGAAATAAATATGGTTTCCATGTAACACATTGCATAAAGAAAATTTCCTTGTGTGATAAAGATTTTGGAGCCCAGAGAGAGAGAGAGAGAGAGAGAGAGAGAGAGAGAGAGAGAGAGAGAGAATTGTCAGAACATGATAAATAAGGAGTTTTCACAGCAATATTAACAAAACTTTTACAAAATTTAACCCCAGGGGACCCTGTCCCAACAGGCCCCCAACACAAAGTCGTGACTCATGCTGAGTCACTCTATTGATATTGCCTCGACCTTCACCTGCAGACCGCTGAATTCTATCTTCAATGTTTTAAGATATGTTTCTCCCTGCGCAATGACCTGATGAACTTCTTCAACCAACTTCTCAGTAGTTGGACCCTCAACTGCAAGGCCCATGGTTCTCCGTGTCTGTTGCATAGCCTTCAACTTTCTCTGTACTGTCTGTGAGAGCTGGCTTTCCTCATCTACCTAGGGATGCGTCCTTCAGGATATGATGGATGCCTTCTGACACAGCTCATCAATCTTGGTCTGGATGAAATTTTCCTCTTGTAATCTGTTGTTCCTTTGCACTAGTGCTAAGGTCCGTGCTGTATCTCTGATAAATTCGTCGAATTGCATTTATTTTTCTTGGATGTTTGTTTCAATCTTCTGCAACTGTGGATCCTCCTGCAGTGAGGTCCACATCTCCATGGTTTGTTCAAACAATTGGCTGCAATCCTTGACTTCAACTTTTAGTGTAGTCATCTCTTCTTTAATAGTAGCCTCGCATTGCTCTCTCACTTCCGGAGGAGTAGTTGGTTGCAGCTTAAGTTGAAGCTTAAATATCTGCAGCTGCAGCTCAAATCAGACCTTGCTAATTTCCTCCTTTGATTCTTTCACCGTGACAACTAACTTATCGATCTTCTCTGCAGAGGCTGCTTTTGTTGGGATCTGGAGCTCGGGAAGCTCACTATAGGCCTGTGCTATTGCTGCTTCTAATTGTTGATTACACGCAATTACATCTTCTCGTTCTTTGAGTGCTTGTGAATTTTCCTGAAACATCTATTAGTTGTTGGTCTTTACTTCGCTAATAACCAGTAATGCTAGTTGTTCCCGAACTCTGAGCTCATCTGATACCCCTTGATGCAGCTCATGCAATGTATGAATACAGAGTGCCACAAAATTCAAACTCAAATTCTTCAGATGCAAGATGCGCACCCTGTCTTCTGAAGTCTCAACGTGCAATGACCCCTCTAGTAACTACACTGCATGAAGATCTACGGTGATTTTTGTTGTCACACTCCCTTGCTTCAGGCTTACATGAACTATGCTCACTTGAATGATGCCTGTTTGAACCTACAATTCCCTTAGGCCCCGTTTCACCTTGTCCAGTGTCTGATGGTATTGGTCCTCAATGTGGCCCCAAATTGTTTCCATGACATTGCAGACAACATCACCAATCTCGTCCAGGTCCTCCTCTGTGAGTACCATTATTGTCATGCTCACAGACTTGTCGAACTTCTGCTTCTTGGGAGGTCTCATGGAAATTTGCTTGTACCTCTTTCTGATAATGGAGGGGGACTCCAAATATGCACCCCCTTCCTCTTCACCCTCAGTCTCTTCCTCTACATTGGTGCGTTCTGCTTCAGATTTGCCGAGGTCAATAATGGCATGCAATGTGGTGGCAACTTTATCCCTTGGTGCTTCTGTCTCTTTCGTAGAGACCTTCTCTTTCAAAGCTTCCCTCTCCTTTTTAGAAGCCTCTTTCTACTGTGCGACCTTTTCTTTTGTTGCGTCCTTTTCTTTCGCTGAAGCCTTCTATGCTTCCTTATTCTTATCTTTTGTTGCTGCTGTCGTAGTTGTGGTTTTCTCTGCTTCACCTTTGGCAGTCTTATTGGTTCCTGCACTTTCATTAGATGGGGTGAACCAGTCGCTTGACCATTTAATGACGACCCCCATAATATCATCTTGGCCGACCAAGTTTGGCAACTTATGCCATGTGCCTGTGGCATCTTTCTTTGCGTGGATAAATAGATTATGAAAATCTACCTTGAAATCAGCAACATTAGCATATTGTGCATGCATACTAGGTGATAATCGTGGTCATTGGTTAATAAACATCCTCAAATTATATTCGAATAGGACCCAAAATATCTTGGTCTCCATAACGCACTCAGGGTCCTTTGTTACCCATAGTGAGACGAATTTCACGGCCTCATATAGGCTTGGATCGTGCTGCAACAACTAGCTTTCCTCTGACATCCTCCATGCCACCGAGACGATCAACAAGAGTAGCCATGCGTAGTAGAATGCCTTGCAATCATCTTGGGCCTCTCTACAATCCTCTAGAAACTCATGACATAGGTACTGAGCCCAATTATGTAGGACACCTTTGGAGCACTGCGCAATCAGATATACTATTGGCATTGACACTTCATCAGTGTGACACTTCCTCATGATCTTCCTAGCCAATATTTGTGCAACAAACTGCACAACACCATCTGATATGGAGCTAATCTCATAGCCATATGACTTCTTCACTAGCCTGAAGTCGCTCTTCATTTGGTCTGCCAACTTCTTCTCCTACAATTTCCTCACAAAAGAATTTGCAAGGTCTACTCGTTGATAAGGAAACAATGTGATTTGGTGGATTAACATATCATTAATTGGGATGGGCCGTCCCAACCACATGCACCCATTGTGAACCAATATCAATAATTGACACACACATACAGTGTTAATGGTGTTGCGACTAAAATGCAGCACCCAAAACATGTTGATCAACCCTGCATGCTCAACTTTGGCCACCCACTTCATTGGCTCAAACCATGTAACATTCAATTCTTCATAGTACACTTTCTTCAGGTATTTACTTTGTTACAACTATGGGAACTTCGTATGATCCCCCAGGTCACAGTCCCCCATCTTCAAATACGGTATGCAGGCCAACAATTCATTGAATCTAGGCCTTTAGTAACCTTAGTTGTGGATTTCCTAGGTGGGATATAAGGCGGTAACCGAGTAATTGACATGACTTCATCTGAATCAATCTCATCAATCCCCATAGTTAGCTCTTCTTCATCTAAGTCCAAGGGTTTCGTCGGCTGCTTGGTTCTATACATCTTACCCTTTTGTTTGAACTCCGTTGGATTTTTGCGTGACGATTGCCGCATTGGCACTTGGCGGGGCTTCTTTTGCTTCTTTTCTCCTATCACAGAGGCAGATGGTTTAGGCCTTGATGACCTAGGAACTGTGGTAGGCATGGGTTGGGTCAGATTGGGTTGAGTTGCAGTCATTCTCCCCAAGAATATTTCACGCTACCACTAAGGTAAATTCCCAAATCCTTGCTGCAAAAGCTTCTCTTGAACTTCTTCCAATCCCCTCCTAACATGCAAAAATTATCTTGGTGCAAACTAAAGAGCAAAAGCTCAAGGCAATTTCTCAGGAAGAAAAGTGTTTGAATGTGGAGCGAGATGCTGTATTTATAGCTCAATTTTAATTCAAATCCATCCATTCCCTCCAGATCCCTATCATTAATGTGCTTTTGGCAACAGATTTCCAAAGATGTGCTCCTTAAATGCTCCCCCCTCACTCCTTTTAACAAAAAAGTTTCCATCCAATCATCTACAGTGCTTCCAATGATCACTTTTTGACCAAGCTGCGTGGGACCCATCATACTAGTGTAGCTCCTTAGTCGCAACCCTCTTCTGCGCCTTCCTTCCCTTCATCGCACAACTCCTTTGCTTCGCCAAACTGTCCTTTTGGCAGTGTAGTTTATAGTTCCACACTTACTTGCAACTGTGTGGAGTACTAATATTGTCCTGCATTCATATAGTCATTGCGCAGGGTCAAGATCACCCCTCTAAAAATTTAACCAACTCCCATTGACCTTTCCTAGAAACAGTTCCCCATTCAGCTTTGGGAATTGAAATGCACATCCATTCGTAATATCCTTAACGATATATTGCCCCAGCCGATGCATCTGGAACTTTCCTAGAAAATTCGTGAACTTACTATCATACAACAATACTAAATCTCCATTTTTAAAGTTGTGCTGCTTAATGTGGCGATCATGCCATGCCTTTTCGCGAGCCTTCTACACCTGCTGATGAAAACCAACCAAGAAGAAATATTCTTCCAATTCAACTATCTTCACGAGGCGTTCTTCCACGATATCCCAATCAACCATCTTTGTGACTACAACAATCCGCAAAATCGGCATGATGTAGTCCATTGACATTACGACTTCTTGTCCATAAACTAGTCTAAATGCTGCCTGCCAATCAACTTTTTACAGGTAGTTCTATATGCCCACAAAATAGCTGGTATGAGCACATCCCAATCATTTTGATTTGCATTACAAATCTTCGTTAAAGAATTCTCCAGGACTTTATTAAAGGTTTCCACTATTCCGTTTGCTTAAGGATGGCATGACATGCTTTTCTAATCATACATATGGAATTCTTCAAGCAAAGCAGCAATGGTTTCATTCAAGAAATGTGAACTCCTATTGCTCATCAAAATTTTAGGGAAGCCAAACCAAGTCAAAATGTATTCAAAAATTAAATTCACAATTGTGGCCATGCTACAATCGTTCACGGGCTGTGCCTCAACCCACTTGGTCAAGTATTTGGTTGTCGTAATGATGTATCTTGCTCATGTCTTCTTTCCTAGCGGGTGAATAGGTCCCACGAAGTTTATTGCCCACTTATCAAATGCCTGTAATGACACTTGCAGGTTTAGAGGCAATTCATCCCTTTGTGACCTCCTCCCCGTTCTCTGACATACATCGCATGCCCGAGAATACTCCTTGGAATCCTTGTGCATAGTTGGCCACCATAACCTTGTTCGTAGGAACTTCTGCACAGTTTCTCTTCTCACATAATGTCCTCCTGCAACTCATCCATGTGCTTCAGCGAGGATACTTTGTCTTTCATAATCAGGGACATACCTATGCAACACTTCATCCGATCCCATTTTAGATAAGTGCCCTACAATAACAAAAAAATCTGCAACCCTGACCACCAATTCTTTATTTTTCTGTGTCATATACCTTTCAGGAGTTGTATCCGTAGACAAGAATTGGATTATGTCTACAAAATTTTTATTTGCAACGCGCACAACGAAGAGTTGCGCATCAGGCAATCCTTCATCCATATTTGTAGGCTCATCATCATTCTCAATCTACGAGAGGTGACTTGGTCCAGCATTTAATCGCCCTAGCTTCACAACTACTTCAAAGTCATATTCCTAAAAGAGCATCAACCATCTAAAAATCCCCCCCCCCAACATAGGCTTGTTGACCAGGTACTTCAAAGCGGAATGACCTGTGTACATTTTGAAGTGTGCACCCAATAAATAATGCCTCAACTTTTGGAGCACATACACCATTGCCAATCCTTTGCTCTCCATAGTTGAATAATTATTTTCTGTCTTTGAAAACTTCCTTCTCGCAAATGCTATCAGGTGGTCGATATCACCTGCACCTGTTCGGGTTAACACAACTCCTAATGTTATTCAAGATGCATCTACATGTACGTGGAATTCCTTCTTCCAATTGGGAACACTAGAATGGGCGTTGTGGCCAACTTTTCCTTCAATACATCCAAACTCTTTTGGCAATCATCATCCCAGAAAAACGTGGCATCCTTCTTCAGTAATCTCTCCATGGGCATAGTGATATTGCATAGATTTGATGAACTTCCTATATTATCTTGAATGGCCCAATGTGGCACACAACTATTTGAAATTCCTTGGGGGCTTCAAATCGATAATTACTGCAATTTTGGTAGGGTCTACCATCAACCCCTTCTTACGGACAACATGGCCTAAGAGTATCCCACATGGTATGCAGAATATGCACTTCTTCAGATTAAGGGATATTTGATACTTTCGACAAGTATCCAACATGAGGTGAAGACTGGTAACATGCTTCTTTAATAACCCAAACATTGTCCAATCATCAAAGAAAACCTCCAAGAACTTATAAATAAACTCTTTGAAAGCTGTGACTACCATCCGAGAAAAGATTGCAGGGGAATTCTTAAGGCCAAAGGGCATAACTGTATACTGAAAATAACCCCATTCTATAGCGAAGGTAGTCTTACTCCGATCCTCCGGTGCGATTTTGATATGATGATACCCTAAGAAACCATCGGTAAATGAATAGGCTTCCTGACATCAAACATTCTCTAATACTTCATCTATGAATGGCATAGGGAATGGATCATGGACACAAGCATCATTAAACTTTCTTAAATCTACGCAGATCTAAATTTCACCCTTCGTCTTCTTTTCTTGAACCACCATAGGACTAGCCCATTCTGATTCTTCTACAAGCTCAATAATTCCTATTGCAAGCATCTTATCTAATTCTTTGCGCACTTTTTCCTTGTACTTAGGATTCAACTACTATGGGCACTACTTCACTGGCTTCACATCTAGCTAAAGTGATCTTCATGACACCCATATCACCTACTATTCCCTTTAGATCAGAGAACTTTGTGGGAAACAAGTCCTGATACTCCTGCAATAACTCTGCGACTTTGTCCACTATGTGCTCATCCTAGTAATCACCTATATTTGTGAACTTCAATTGCGTTTCCAAACTAATGTTCACCTGCTTAGTTTTCAAGGGCTTTGAGATGTCAGGGACTTCTGCCTTAGGCCCCACGACTTTGCATTGTCCTTCTGACTTAGGAATACCTATGTTCCTAGGATCTTCCTCCCCTTCTTCTATGATCACATTGTAGCATTCCAGAGCATGTTGCAACTGTGTACTCCAGTCTGGTTGTACCCACGTGACATGTTCTTCAAACATTCTGAATATTGTAGCTTTGATCTCCTATAACGCTTCATGAATACACTCAAATCCATCCTCAAAATTGAAAGTTAACAAAAAACTTTCCTTTAGAACATCCCATTCTGTGGTTCTGTGTCACAGCTTTGTTTCTAGATACCAGTTCATCAGAATAGTATCCAAAGTGTGGCAGAATATGTGAACCCATTTAGGTTGTGGTCCTTTCCTGTATATTTCTCTACAATGCGGGTATTGGCATACCCAAATCGTAGCTTCAACATCCTTCGATATTCCTTCTAGTCTGCAAAGATGTTCTTATGTGTGGCCCACCATCTGGAAAGCGTAGCTCTCAGTGCAATGTCTAATGCCTGGAACCGATGTTCCTCTGGTACATCCCTTTCAAATTTATCCAGAAATAAATTTACATCTTCTAAACCATCATAATACGGTAAGTTGTGTACCTTAGAGGATATAGATTAGAGTGACTTAGGAATCCTATTGCATTGCAACATCGATACCTCATGCAATTTGTTCTTCCAGTGCTCAAGCTCCTCATCCGAATCTTAATTTTAGGAGTTATCCTTCTCGCAAGTAATTCACCCATCCTTTGTAGGGTTGATCCAATCCTCATCCTACGCAGTATGCTTATATATTTTCTCAATATCGTCCTCCTCATAATAATCTCGGATTGGTTCCGTATATCGCGCACCCATGGCCAAATCCAATGGAGCAATAACCCTTAATTCCTTTTTCTCAAATGTCATGTTGTGCTTCTTTAGGTTGATGACCACATTCATATCAAATGCCCAATCAGTTTTAAGCAATGCTAGGTATGGATTACTGTCATCCACTATTTCAATTACTTCAAAATCGGCTATGGCACGTGGCCCTTCAATATCCACAATTACTCTATGTAGGCATCCCATAGGAATAATCCTTTTCTAATTCTCCATTCATAGCTGGATCGATGACCACTGTAGTGCTAGTTTTCCCATTCTTTCCCAGGTTTTCTTTGGGAAAACATTTGCATCAGATACCAAATCAAGGATCACCTAGTCCAGTTCAAATTCTCCAATATGGACAGTCAATCTCATCTCTCGACCAGTCCTTTTCTTACCTTTGTCCACCTTATGCATTACGAGTTGTTCAGGAAGTGGCTTATCCTTGCTAGCATAGTTATCTATCATCTCTTGCAATTCCTCTACTGCTTGTTGGCCCCTTAGGAGCTTCATCCAGGTCTGTAATAAATATGTTAACAATGAAGGATTCGTTTCTTGCACAGTATTGAATTATTTAGGCTTCTCCGTGTGTGTACTCTAAGCCTTTGATGTAGAATCTCTTGCATCCGCAAAGCTCCTCTTTGCCTCCATAAAAGTCTCCTTTGCCTTATTTAAATAAAATATAACACCTTTGTCGGCAGCCTTTCGTACCCATACATTTTCCTCTAGTTTTTTCCCCTTATCCTCCCCGGTAGCTATACCGCTTCGCGTAACAATATTAATGCTGGGTCCATCTTTGCGTGGTTTTGATCTCATAATATGGATGTTCTGATTAGGTTGTTGCGTTTGGATCTTATTTTCTTGCATCTTTGTGATGAACACAAGATGATATTCTATGACATGATCAAACTATCGACAATATTGACAAGAGAGGTGTGTTAGATTTTGACTATATCGTGCAAAGTGACCTGGTTCTCCATAATTGCAACAAATGATATGGTCACAACCTCTTCCATCTCCTCCCCCTCGTACTCTTCCTCATCCATGGAATCCTCTACGCGCTACAGTTGCGCCTTGATCCTGCTGAGGATGTGCCTCCATCTGTACTCTATACATTGTGGTTCCGTCCATCATTAATTCATAACTTCAGCAATTGCGCTCATCATGACCTATAGACTTACAAAAATTACAAAATAATTGTTGAGAAGTCTGCACAAACTTCTACAGAAAATGACAATTGTCTGTTGTATGTTTTCATGTGATCTAGCAGATAGCGCACCATGGTACTACACCATACTCATCCCAACGATATTTTCTAGCTTCAAGGGGACAAGACCTCCCCCAACTAGATAATTCTGATACACTGGGTAATGATCCTTGTCATGACTATGAACTTTATATTTTAAACACCATACTTCCACGCGAGTCTCACTTTGGACTTCTTTTCCCTTTCTAAGACTATGCATTTCCATATGCAGGCTAGCCAATTGTGACTGAATCTATTGCACTCCCAGATTCATATCTTGAATAGGTGAGGCCTCCAACTTCATAGTAATCTCCAGGGCCTCAACCCACGTTCCAATCTTCTGTTGCGAGAATGGTAATCTCAAGTGAGGTAAAAATGAAGCAATATACCAATCCTTATGTTTTTCATCCGAGATCTACAGATTAGCCTGCTGTAGCAGATATGTCAGCTTTTGATCGAAATCCCATGTAGACTCATTTACCTTCTCCTTAATTTCTTTAACCTCAGTCACAGACTAAGCTTGAGACTTAGGCTTCTTTAATTGATTATTCAGCGCATCCTTTGTATCTTTCAACATCGGAGCTAGATGAGTCGTACTATACTTAATATACTAGCACAACGCCCTTTCTTGCAATGTTGTGACTAGTTGTTCTTTCTTCAGGTCATCATCTGTTATATGCTATGACTTCCACAAAACATCTACTACGAACTAGAATTGTTCAAGGTCTTCTACCCCCATACCATTGAATATGTGCATCTTCATAGAATTTGCCATATTGAATAGTGGAGGTGGAGGTGGAGGTAGAGGTGTAGGTGCAGGTGTGTGAGGTGGAGGTGAAGGTGGAGGTGGAGTGGATGGATGTGGTATTCCCGCAATACCGTGATTTACTATCTATGACACACCTTGAGGCATCTTCAAACTACTACTTTCTTCATCACTATCAGACACTCCCAACAAAGGACTGTACTCAACACTTGAATCTAGATCTCTTCTAAATGCATTCCCACTTTGCATAGTTCCTGTCAAGTATCGTCTAATATCAATTTGATGGCATAAAACATTTCTCACACAATAGCATTTTAATCCAAGTTTTCAGGGACTTCAGATACTTACCTCTTGGTCCTTTGAAAAATGGATTTTCAACTTCGCTATAACTAACAGATGTTTCAATCGCAAACTCAGTAATGAATCCACCCATGATGCTATCGATCCAATAGTCAACAACCTTCATGATCTTATTTTTTGAACCTTCCAAGTGCCTCACTAGTTCTGGAGTCCACGCAATAGGGTTATCCAACTTCCACATACCTTGATCATCCACCAATTTAGCCAACCATTCGTATAACTCGAATGAAAAAGAGTAGAAGAAAATTTGTGTTCTTTTGTATACATGTATCTATTCAACCACTCTTCCTTTGACAGGTGTGGATTCCCGTTTTCCTGGGCTGCAAACTCGTGCAACTTCCAATCTATCCACTTCACGATCTCTTTCTTAGTCAGTACCCACTTATGCCACATCACACATTCCTCAGCTAGATCCCAGTTTCGACAACGGAACCATTTGTTGGCTTGAGGGGGCATATAGCCAGGTTCAGAGTTAGTTGCACTAACTAACAAAACCCTACACTACCGACCCTTTCGGCAACAACCTGCGTAGCGCAGGTTGTAGTGTCACCTGAGGCAGTGTTGGGGTATGCTAGAACTAGGTTTCTGCATCCAAAGGACTATGTGATGTGTTTCTATACTCTTAGGGCTTTATTCTGACCTTCATGGACCTTAATCCTTAAAACCTGGAAATTGCAGTAACTAACAGATAATAGATCCAAACTCTTCACTGATTGTTCTAAACATTCATAACATCATGTAATTAAACATATCTACCCCTTTTGTGCATCTACTAAGTATTTTTCATGATAAATTCAATAACAGAGCAAACATATAGTAATTTCAGAAGTAAATAATAACACATAGATACACATATGATGTTCCAAAACAACCTTTATTATGCTCAGATCTTCAATTACAGACTTTTCCAACCCTACACACACAGCTGCAAGGGCTCGCACAGTCAACAACGAACTTACATAGGTCTCAATGTAGACAGCTGCAGGAGCCTTCCCCTTCGCCTAAGTATGGAAAACAAACTTCTACCTCTTACTTAGATCATTCACTCCTTCATTTATATTTTTCTTATGACTCTCTATGACTCCTTTTTATAGCATTCTCTATTACAATACCATGGTCCGTGAACCATGGGCAGGTCACAAAACAACTTAACTCTTAACAAACTAAGGGGCTTTGACCTTCCTAAAGCCCCTTTGACTCCTATTGATCCACGCGCTCCGCTCCTCAAAATGCGGAGACTTTATAATATTAACAAAAATTTTACAAAATTTAACCCCAGGGGACCCTGTCCCAACATAAGTTTAAAGAACAAGATGCCAAATTGAAAGTCCCGATAAAAACTGCAAGTGGGAGTATTAAGGGTCTCGTGGTACCAGAGTGATGAATATTAGGGGTTTTAGATGTTAGAAGAGGAGGGTATCAGAGTTGGGAGATATGGGAAGCGCTAAGTATCATAAGTGTCATACTTAAAATGTTACGATATTGCGTAGAGCTGATAATATGCCAAGTGGCAGTTGTGGGGCCGAAAACTCTTATAATGTTCATTTAAAAAGGGGGCGCATGACTTATATTTAACTTTTTGCGAAAATCTCTTTTAATAAATAAAGTAATCGCCAAGAAGTCTTTATTAGGGAGTGACTTTATCGTAACTTTATTAAAGGGAAAATTACGATATAATAAGACTCCAATGAAAACTTTCCTATAATACATCGATTTTGTGGAAAGAGGGCCTATTGGGATTTTGATATATCGTAACATTTTAAGGGTTGATCCTTCGATAAATGAGTTTTAATGAGGGAAAATTCTAAGCCTAAGAGATTTTAAAACAAAATTAAAAATGTCATATCTTTATTAAAAATAAAAAATATCCCCATTATTTATTAATAACTAAAATAAAAATAAATTGTGGGTTGTTGAATACTACAACACCACCTCACCCTCATCAATAGAAACTAGGGTTTACCACAATCCACACTGGATCGCTAGGCCAAAATAATAAACATGTAATTATAGGCTTTACCATGACCTCCACCAGATCACTTGGCCAAAACAAGCATGTATGCCACCAAATTTCTCCACCTACACCGTGAGGAATTTTCCCATCTCTTAGTCTCTTAGGCTTTACCACAATCCACACTAGATCACTAGGCACTAAACTGAGACTCCACTCTCCAGGATTTACCGTATATCCCATCTTGAGATTATTAGGACTGATGGAGAGGACCCACCTCTAAGCTTTACCATTTATCTTGCCATTCACCAGTCAAGGATTCTTAGGTCCACCGAGGTAACAAAAAATCCAGCTCTACTGCAACCCACAGACTGGTTCAGGGTTTACTAAGCCATGAGTTCCTTTATTCAGATATCCACCTCACTCAAATTTGAATCCATATGACATTCTAGATCAACCAAAAAAAACTCCAAGAAAACTCTAAGTGTCCAAGAGTGACAGAGCTCCAAAACCGAACTGACAAAAGGTACCAACTAATACTCAAAAGCCTCTTTATTAATGAGGCCTCTATTTTCTTCACTTTCCATTATTTTCCTTCATTTTCTTCCTCACATGCGACTTGTGACTTTTCACCTAATTTCCATTATTTTCATAAATAAATGTGTCAAAAATGCCATTTTCCCTTTCCAAATGCCTTAGCCATTGCCTTTTCCAATTTCCTTAGCCATAATAAACCAATGAACACCCACATTAGGATGTTTTTCCCAACATTTAGCTTGGAATAAGTGTCCCATAATCCGTTGTTATTATTTTTCCTTTATTAAATTTTATTACATGGAATTTTCAACAGGGTTGTTACAAAACCCTCCCTCTTGGGGGACACTTTCCTCGGTGTTCAACCACACCTCTACCTCAGTAAAATTTCTGAAAAGAAAACATACTTACCATGGAGCTTTATAACATAGCTTGATGCAGTATTTACAATAATCACCCCGCTGAAAAACAAACCAACATGATAACATAACAACATGACAACTATAATGATACGACACCCATATCGCTTATTGGAGCTTTATAACATATCTCATGGCAATATTTACATCCATATACATATGTACATATATCAAAACATCACCCAAACATATGCCAAAACATATACCAAACATCATTCCAAAACTGGTTTGCCTCAAACAACAAAAAATGAAGGATACAGAGCCCGCATCTGAACTGCCATCTCCCATGTAGCTTCATTGGGCCCAAAGTGCTTCCACTGCACTTTAACTTGCTCTATGGCTCTATTCCTAAACATGAGCTACTTCTACTGCAATATGTACTGAGGCTCTGATTAGAATTCTCCTTCTTACTCCACTTGCAATACAGACCAATCAATAACATGATCAACAACTTTAACATACTTCTTAAGCAATTACACATGGAAAACATCATGGAATTTTACTGTTAGAGGCAGTGCAAATTGATAGGCTACTAACCCAATCCTCTCAATAATCTTGAAAGGTCCACAAAACCATGGTGCCAGCTTGGCACATGATCCAATCCACAAAGATCCATTCTTTAGTGTGATGTGCAAGTACACGTGTTCCCCAACTTGGAAATCCTTGAAAAACCTATTCCAATCTACATAGATCTTATTACTATCTTGTGTTGCTTTCAAAATATTCTTGATTACCTGCATTTCCCGGTCCATGTTTGCCAACATTTCCGGTCCAATCAACACCTTGTTAACTATATCACTCCAACTAATGGGAGTATTACACCTCTGCCCATACAATGCCTCAAATGAACTCATCTTCAAAGATTCCTGATACCCATTGTTGTAAGTGAACTCTACCAATGGAAGATACTCTTTCCATTTTGTTGTTGATGCACCACATACATCCTCAACATGTCCTCCAATAACTTGTTGACGCTCTCAGTCTGTCCATTTGTTTGTGGATGATAAGCTGTACTAAAGGTCAACTTTGTGCCCAAACATGCAAATAACACCTTCCAAAACTCGGAAGTGAACTTTGCATTGTTGTTTGACAAAATATTCTTTGGAACACCATGAAATCCACATCTCTGATGAACACTTATGCAACATCACTAGCTGAATATGTAGTCTTCAATGGAATGAAGTGCGTAACCTTTGTTAAACTGTCCACAACAACCATGATGGGATCATGTTGTCTCACTATCCTAGAAAAACTTGTGATAAAGTGCATGGAAATGACCTCCCATTTCCATTCTGGAATCTCAATCGGTTGTGTTAGTCCTCCTAAATGCCTACACTCTATATTTACCTGTTGAAAATCCTAACATCTGCTCACAAACTCTGCCACATCCTTCTTCAGATTCGACAAATAATAAAAATTCTTAACTATAGTCAATGTCTTCTGATATCCTGGGTGACTACAATATGGTTTCACACGAAACTCCCTCAAGATCAAATTCTTGAGCTCACTGCTATCTAACACATATATCTGATCCCTAAATCTAACCAATCCATCTATTGTGAGATGACAGTCCACATCCTGTGCACCTTCATCTGTACCTGTACCTATACCATTACCTGTACTTGTACTTGTACCACTACATATACATGTACCTATACTACTACCTGTACCTTCAATCTGCTACAACCTGTGCACAATCTATATATAGCTGTCATCCTGTTGACCTGCATGCAAGATCCTATCCTGTAAGTCTATTCCATAGGATCTCATAGCTACTATATGATTCACCTATATCCGCCTACTAAGAGCATCTGAAACCCTATTCTATTTTCCCTTGATGTACCTGAACTCAAAGTCAAACACACTAATTGTGGCCAACCATCTAGCTTACCTGGAGTTCAAATTCGACTGGTCAAGCAAGTATCTAAACCCACTGTGACCACTCATTAGTACAAGCATCCTACCAAGAAGATAATTCCTCCACATGTTCAATGCATGAATGATCACATCCAACTCAAGATCATGATTTATATAGTTCTGCTCATGTTCATTTAGTTCTGTGATTCATAGCATGCCACCTATCCTTGCATAAGGAATCCACCAAGTCCTCTCTTGCAAGCATGTGTACATACACAAAACTCTTTGTTCGGATCTGCAATCTTTAACATTGGAGCATGTGTCAACAACTGCTTCAACTACTCAAAACTGGCCACACATTTGTATGTCCATTCAAACTTCTTACCTTTCCTTTGCAATGATGTAATAGGATAAGAAATCTGTGAAAAGTTCCTAATGAACCTCCTGTAATAAATTGCCAATCCCATGAAGGATATCACCTCATCTACATTTCTAGGTGTTGCCCAATCCATGATAGCTCTTGCCTTTTCTGGATCCACTTCTATACCCTCTTTGGAGATAACATGTCCCAAGTAATGTACCTCAGTTTGAAAAAAACTGCACTTGCTAAGCTTAGCATACAACTGATACTCTCTCAACAACCTCAACACTGTTGCCAAATATCGACATGCTCTTCCTCATTTTTAGAATATACCAATATGTCATTAATGAACACAATAAAAAACTTTTCCAAATAGGGATGCAACACATTATTCATCTAACACTTAAAGGTAGATAGAGCATTAGTCAAACCGAATGGAACTACAACAAACTCATAATGCCCATACCTGGTCCGAAAGCTGTCTTGTAAATGTCCTCCTCTTTAATGCATACCTGATGATATCTGGATCTTAGATCAATCTTCAAGAACACTATTGCTCCCTTCAGCTGATCAAATAAGTTATCAATCCTCAGTAACAAATACCTATTCTTGATGGTCACTTTGTTCAACTTCCTGTAGTAATTGCATAATCTGAGAGTACCATCCTTCTTCTTCACAATCAATATCGATGCAGCCCAAGGTGATACACTTGGCCTAATGTATCCCTTGTCAAGCATTTCCTTTAACTACAACATCAAATCTACCAACTCTGGAGTTCTCATTCTGTATGGTGCTTTTGATGCTGGTGCTACCCCTGGTACCAACTCAATGGAAAAGTATACTTCCCTGTGAGGTGGAAACTCTGAAATATTTGCAGGAAACACATCCTGAAACTATTGTAGAATTGGGTACCTGCTCAAAACATTTGTATCCTTAACTTCCTTACCTTTGCCATTAGAGATATGCATGCAAATAACACACACCCTTTTTTGCGACTGTGCTTGGCTTGCATATTTGTCACCTTCCTAACTGATGTGGCTTTCTTCTTTCCATGTAAGACTCTTGGTTCCCCATTGTCATCGAAGCACTCAATGACTTTGTCATAATAATCCACCTTGGTCTTGTGAAGGTATAGCTAGTCCATACCGAATAACATATTATACGATCCCAACGATAATACATTCAAGTGTGCTAATGTATACATGCCATTCAACTCAAATGCACAAGCTCTTACCCAATGATGAACTCTTTTCTTTGTATATGTAGCCAACTACACTAACCAAGATTCTGCATGCACTTCTTTATTCAAACCACACTTATCCACGAAGTAAGGACTAACATAACTATAATTAGATCTAGAGTCAATAAAAATAGAAACAACTTGATCACAAAGCTTATCGTCCATCTCAATGATAGGTGCTTGATGGTATGCCTACCTATTATCCAGTGCTTCATAGATATGAGGAACTCTCTCACCAACATCCCCAAAAATATGCGACTCCTGTGAACTATATATCTAAGGCCTACTACCCTAATTTTGTGGATAATATATCTTAAGGTGTTTCTTACCGCATTTCCAACACTTCAACCATCCAGTACCAACACTTCTATTTTGATGTTGTGACCCATGTCCCTGTTTAGCTCAAGTCTAGCTGCACTGAACTTCTTTTATGGTGCCACATTTTCTTTCCCTTATTCATTATGAGGCCTTGCTCTTTTTGGTTTCCATTTACCTTTACCTTTATCTTTTCCTTTCCAACATTGCTAACATTCATTCTTACGCTTCAACTACTCATAACAATGCTTCAATTTCCCAATAACTTCCTCAAGTGATTGAGGCTCAGCATACTCAATCCGATCTCTAAATTCTAATGGCAAACCACTGACAATTTTTGAACTTTAGCCTTCTCATCTTTAAGATATAGTACATACCTCAATAGCTCTAGGAACTTAGTCGTGTACCCTTCGTATGTCATTGATCCCATATTTAACTCATAGAATTATTTGGCCTTACCGTCGTAGTACCTTTCTAACAAGTACTTCTTCCTCAAAATCCTATTGAACTCACGTCAAATCAAGTCCTCTATCCTGATGTATCTAACCCACTTCACATCTTCCCACCAGATATCTGCTTTACCTCTCAGAGTAAAGATAACTACTTTTGCCTTCATATTATCTGTGTAATATGCAACTCAAAGAATTTCTTCATCCCAAGTATCCAAGCCTCTGCGTCTTCCAGATTCTTCAAATCTCCATCAAAAGTAGGTGGATTTTCTTTCTTAAATTCACCTGGAAATTGTCCCATATCACTGCTCCTATAAGCATGATAGATGACGACCATAATTCCTATTAGAACCAAAACTAGGGTAGTACCTATGTCCATTACCTATCCTATTCAGAGTATGCAACAACCTACCATCTCTCATTGTGTCATGTCTATCTGATTCGTGACCACCATGAGACCTACTACCATACCCTCATTAGTTCTGTCCTCCTGTCCATGGCGGATCCGAAGTGGCCCTTATCACTGTAATTCCGTCAAAATATGAAGGAGTATTACATTAACCTATTCTTGTTTCTCTTGTGCCTGCATGATTTTGTCATTTTCTTCCTTACAACTCCTTATTTCTTCCTTCAAGCTTCTCAATGTGTCTGCTAAATCAAAAGAGTGCCCAACACTACACTGCTCATCTGATTCATAGGGAAAATCTTTGTAGTCTACCATCTTGCTATTCATTTTTGATCTCTTTCCTGCAAGGCATACTATTTCCGCTAAACCAAATCACAATAAACCAACGTACTTTAGCATAATTCGGGGAGGATATCTCATCTACAAGATCAACCAAATCAACGTAATACATGTATAACACAATCATGACAACATATATACACATAAGCATATAAGCATATAACCATCATTCTAGCTAGAGTCTGGCCATCAATGCTTGACCATATCAACTACACATACCATGACCTCGTGCATGACAACAACAACCATTCCAATTTACATTGACAATATGCAAGCATAAAAAACATGTAACCAGTCATACACTCATGGCGACGCTCTTCAAAACAACAACATCCTCTTTAAAATGGTGACATCACTATAACCATGACTGACACCATGCATATGCAACAAGCATATAAACCACAAGGATGATTAACACATGTGCAACCAACATGAAGGCATGACCAACACACACCGCCCATCTAGTCCAAGGGGTGAACCATGTTCTAATACCACTCTGTAACACCCACATCCCACATCTACCCAAGCAATCGGCCAACCGAGGTAAATATGCGACGAGAGGCCACTATAATGGGATTCAACCTCCTATGTTACCTTAAGGAAGTTGATTCAATGGAAACACACCACACAAACATTCCACATCAGCAAAAAAATATCCCAAGAGCCATCCCAACTATTTAGGTAACCAACCCCTGAGACCAACTGAAGTTTTAGACCATTAATCCCATGGACACTCCCTTGATATGGAGAAGGGTGCGTCTAGGAGGCTCCGTACACCCACACAACAAGGCATGCATGCATCTAGGGACTTTTCTCCTTAGACATGTGCCTGTGACTCCGAGATTTATGCCACTTTTTCAAGTCGAGAGCCCAGGTCACTACCCATACCTCAATGATAGGTTTATAAATGAATTTACACCATAGAACAATGATACATTTGCAAAAAAATTGATAAGGTCTAGACTGGACCCCTACTAGCCATGATAGACATTTCGTCAAACATGTCACAAATATGTAATCTACAAGTTTAAACAATAGATCTGAGCATATGGGTCTCATACTTATCCGAGAATCATGAAGAAGCATTGTCCCCCTTATATCATTAGTTGCATTATCACCTATTAGGTCATAGATACATTGTTCATTCATTTACAAATCAAAATATGAGCAGAGCCATACATCAATGCTGTCATAATACATGCTTATAACCAACATAATAACAACAGAAATATCAAGGTTACATAAACCATAGAATCCACATATAAACCAATACATTTACACATAAGATACCAAGGAAAGAACCTCTTATTAATGAATGCAAAGGCCAACCCAGTATGGGACTACCATGTTCTACCTGACTGTACATTAGCTTAGCCATATCTCTCTTCAGTCAATCACCCCTATGCCATATTTCAAGCATGAATGTGGGACTCAAACCAAAATAACCAAACATGGCATCTCGAGGCTAAACCACCTCAACCTCATCAATAAAAACTAGGCTTTACCGCAATCCACAATGGATCACTAGGAAAAAATAATAAACATGTAATACTAGACTTTACTATGATCTCCACTAGATCACTTGGCCAATACAAGCATGTATGCCACTAGATTTAACCCCCTACACCATGAGGAATTTTCCTGTCTTCTAGTTTCTCAGGCTTTATCGAAATCCACACTGGATCACTAGGCCCTAAACCGAGACTCCACTCTCCAGGATTTACCGCATATCCTATCCCAGGATTACTAGGCGTGATGGAGAGCACCTACCTCTTGGATTTACAATTTATCCTGCCATTCACCGGTTGAGGATTCCTAGATCCATCGAGGCAACTCAAAATCTAGCTTTACCACAACCCATAGTCTGGTTCACGGGTTACTAGGCCATGCGTTCTTTTATTCAGAGATCCACCTCACTTAGCTTTGAATCCATTCGACAGTCCAACTCAACCGAAACATGAGAACCCCATCATACCATGGCTATCTGTAAATGGAAAGGCTAGGATGAAAACAATGTCACACCTGGAAAAGGCCATGCCATGACAAAAAATAACCACATGAAATACTGTGCATGCCAAATCTAGTAAGGAAATCACACATGAAAATCGATACCTACAAAGAATCTTGTTGTAGTTGATCTATCCTACTATTCCTTTCTTGCTCCATCCTTCCTCTTGCCTGTTTTCCTTTCTTGATCCAATGCCAAAGTGCTCCAAGAACACTCTAAGTGTCCAAGAGTGAGAGAGAGAGAGAGAGAGAATAATGCGAGAGCTCCAAAGCTGAACTGAAAAAAGGTAACACTCACAAAATGTACCAACTAACCCTCAGAAGCCTTTTTATTAATGAGGTCTCTATTTTCTTCACTTTCGATTATTTTCCTTCATTTTCCTCACATGCAACCTGCGACTTTTCACCTTCCTTTTCTCCTAATTTCCATTATTTTCATAAATAAATGTGCCAAAAATGCCATTTTTCCTTTCCAAATGCCTTAGCCATTGCCTTTGCCAATTTCCTTAGCCATAATAAACCAATGAACACCCACACTAGGATGTTTTGCCCAACATTCAACTTGGAATAAGTGTCCCACAATCCGTGGTTATTATTTTGCCTTTATTAACTTTTATTACATGGAATTTTCACCACTGTTATTACATGCTTGTAGTAGGGTCTAACATGTAGCAAATAAATGTGCTCAAAGGAAAATTGGCAAATTCATTTGCAATGAAGGATTTGGGTGCTGCAAAACAAATCCTTGGTATGGGAATAATTAGAGGCAGGAAAAATTGTAAATTCACATTTTCTCAGAGTGAGTACATAGAAAAGGTGTTGGAAAGATTTAATATGTAGAATGCCAAACCAGTTAGTACACCTTTCACTAGCCATTTCAAACTAAGTAAGGGGATGTGTCCCAAGACCCAGGAAGAGATGGATTATATGTGTAAACTTCCATATGCATCAACAGTTGGAAGATTAATGTATTCAATGGTCTGCACAAGGCCTAATGTTTCACATACAATGGGAGTTGTAAGAAGGTATATGAATAATCCAGGAAAATAACATTGGATGACAGTGAAGTGGTTCTAAAATATTTGTGAGGTACCACAAATCAAGAATTATGATTTGGTGGTTCAAACATTGCTCTACAAGGATATGTTGATGCAGATATGGTAAGAGATAATAGGAGGATCATCATAGGGCATGTGTTTACTGTAGGTGGAACAATCATTACTTGGGTTTCAAAATTGAAAAACATTGTTTCAATTTCAACAACAGAAGCTGAGTATGTTGTTGCTACAAAGGCTAGTAGAGAAATGATTTGGTTACAAAGGTTTATGGATGAGTTGGGCAAGAAGCAGGAGATGGGAAGGTTACATAGTGACAACTAGAGTGCTATTCATCTTGCAAAGAAATCATCATTTCATTCCAAAACTAAACATATACAACTCAAGTACCATTTCATATGGTCAGTGTTGGAAGATGGAAAATTGAAGCTAGAAAAGATACACACTAGCCAAAAACCTGTAGACATGTTAACAAAAGTTGTAACTAGGGAGAAATTGAGATCCTGCTTAGTTTCAATTGGTCTTCGAGTATGATGATGAATTTGAGAAATAAGCAGGTCCAAAGTGGAAGCATTGTCCAACATATGAAGAAGTGGTGGAGTTGCTATAATCAATATCCAAGTGAGAGATTGTTGGGTGTAGAGCCCGATTATCTTCTTGGTTCAGAGGTTTCATCCTTGTTGAACCCTTGTTCCTAAATGGGGTGGAAACATCACCTGTATGATAGCCACCAAGGGGGTCCAAGGGGGGAGATGACTACTTTTAAAAAGTCCCCCTGCTGGCGGGCGTTTGGGGGTAGTGCCCCCTGAAGCTAAAAATAAATGAAAAATTGACTTGTACTTTTTTTTAAATTTCGTAGTCAATCTGAGCCATTCATTAGGCGAACGATATGACAGTAGAAATTATGTTAATTTAGTTTTTTTCCCTAGAAGTAAGCCCTCGGTTTATATGAGGGAATTGTATTGAGTCTGTGTGTTATCATTCTAAGCGAGAGAGAGAGAAGGTTGTGTGAGAGCGAAGAGGAAATTACAATGGATTTGTTGAAGGTTGTATCTCTTCATTTTGCTGGATAATATAAAAGGAAGGCATGGATGTTTCTCCATGGATGTTGCCCAAATTGGGTGAACCACGTATGTCTGTGTTTCTCTTGTCTTATGCATTTTTGTAATTGTGTTTCCGCAATATTCTATGTGCTCCATTGCTCTATAATATATAATTTTCTAACACTTGGTGTCCATTACAATCACCTCCTCCTTGATAAAAGTAGGATGTGTGAGGTCATCTAGAAAGTGTTTCTTTATTGCTTACACAATTTTCTTTTGAATTTCATTGTAATTTAAGCTATAGATATCCATAACCAAACTATCATCAAGAGGAACAATTTCCTCTTCATCAACCGGAGCTTTCCCTTCTACTGTAGGGGGGTGACACTGAGTGATGATATGTTCTATGCAAGGCATGAGATCAACATCCTGATTCTACTACTACAGATCTTCCTTCATGTCTGGAATCACTATCAATATTGAATCTCCTTGGCAATTTCTTTATCCTACAATTTCTTTCTTTCTTATTCTAGTAACCGATTTTTCTCTTCTTCTTCTTCTTGCTTCAACATTGTTTCTTCTTCTTTCATCCTCATTTCTTCTTCTTGCATATTCCTTTCCTCTTGATCTTTCTTCTTATATTATTCCTTCCATCTCTGTTCTTCCTCTTGTTGCCTCTTTTGTTTCTTCTTTCTCTTTGCTTCCATAGCCGCTTTCAAGATAAATGGATCTTCTTTGTATTTGCAACTTTTCTCCTTTATTGGACTATGTGCAACCTTCTACTTAGACCTTTTTATCACCGTGTTAGGCCCCTATACTACTACTGTAACCCCTTATTGTTAATAGTACAACCCACTTATTATATTGATTTACCCATGTAGTACCCATATTGTTACTATTGTGCCCCATAGAAGCCCACTATTGTTATTATTGTGCCCTTACATTATTATTGTTATGTC
>APFE030024215.1:59254-91030 GCA_000404065.3 Pinus taeda
TGCCCCATAGGAGCCCACTATTGTTATTATTGTGCCCTTACATTATTATTGTTATGTCGGCTCTCATTATATTATGACCCCTTAGAATCCTATATTTAGAAAGGAGGTCTTTTCATTTGTATCATCGAAGAATTGTTCATTTATGTAATGTAAAGGAGGTTTCCCCCTCGAAGAGGCTGAATTCTAAGGCGTTGATCTATCTTTTCTATCTTTTCTTGAGCTGGTTTCATAACACACTGGGTTGTGCTTTTCTGATGGCCTTGCTTCCGGAGTAGCTTCATGTTCTCAAGTCACATGTAATGGATCTGCATGGCTGACTGGTGCATGGGACCTAGAGGCATTATAATGGTTTTTAATCTTTTCCTCCTCTGGTCTGGAATAGGTCCCTCTTGGCTAATTGAGATGCATATTTGCACAATGCTGCTTGCAAACACTTCTGGGATCATATGGGTGGTACTCCATAAGGCAAAATTGAAATTTCTCCGACTCAATACCTTCAAATTTTATAAACTTCAGATTCTTAATTTTATATGATCCAATCTGCAAAGGAAGAGTGGGCCAAGGTGTTTTCTTCTTCCTTTGCAATACCACTAATAAGCCCATGGAAAGATGGTATGTGATCTCTTGCATGACCAATTTATCAGTGGCATACCTGGGTAACATATGTGATGACTTCTGACAAACGAACACCCTAAGGTAAGCACCATTAGGTGAGGCAAACCAATCAACAAGTTCTGCTAATGCATCCATAGCCTCATAGGACATGCAAGGTGGCTCTTCCTTGAAGATCATCTAGTAAAATACTATGAGGAAGTGATCAATCAACTTCTCCATGACTCCACTGTAACTACACTTTGAAAGAAACTTGCAATAAATATGAAGAACAAGTTCCTTTTGTGACCAAGTCTAGCCCATGTCAGGGAAAGAATTTTGGGCACATATCCCATCCAATAGGTATGTAGACATGTGGAATCTGAATCGCTTACACTTAAGAGGGTTCTTTGCATTAGTCACATGGATCTTAAGCTATGGAGCCAAAAAGTATAACTAGTTGAACACCTTCCCCTCATTAAAATATGATGCAATAAATAAACCTAACCTTCAGGGAAGGTTTCAATACTATTTTGACCATAAATCGGCAACATAAAACAATCAATTACTTGAATACCTTTCTAAGGGATTTGGTATTGTATGTGTTGCTGAGTGTTTGGGGGAATTTGGATGGCTCTTTCACCCAAGTTTTGATGACATCTTTGGTGCTCAAATAATTGGTGACTGCATAAAAATGAGAATCCATGTATGCATTTGGAAAGGGAAAATTATACATGAGAAAAAAATCATGAGCCATGTTTGAGGAAATTCGTTGTCCACTAGAATTGCTGAGGATAATGCTCTTGAATCTATGTGCGACAAGATCCACTTGATGATATCTGCACAAGGGGAGACATAGAACTTGGATGCAACTTTTTGAAAGCCTAATTTTTGTACATTTATGTATACCTATCTGTCCTCCAGATCTTCTTTGTAATTGGTGGGTATGAATGCATCCTTTATTATATGCCATGCGATATTTGAATCCTTTTCTATGAAGAGTTGAGTGTTAGACATAATAGGAAAAGTGACTGGAGTACTCTCAACTACTTCACTGTTGCTGCTCTCTATAGTGTCTTTTGAGGGTGATCTCTTTGGAGGCATGATGAAAACAAATGATAAAAGAGAGATGAGCCAAAAAACCCGCAGTACCTATATCACAAGATGCACTCATTGAAAAAAAATTCAGATCAAGAAGATCAGTTCATTCATCAATATTAGAGCAACAACCCACTCATTGGAGAGAAGGATTATGTAATTTCTGGGTTGAAGGAGGCAATTTGGGCTCTTGAAATTTACACTATGCATTCTAAGTAGGTAAGGGAGGAGCTTTAGGCTTGAGACTACACAATGCACAGTCTCAACTGGGCAGATTGAGCTAAGAGATTGTGCATTGTGCAGTCTCAATGGCTAGGGATGAGGCTTGAGGCCTATAATTGTGTAATGCATAGTTAGGAAAGCTAGTGACTATGCATTGCATAGTCTCAGAGGTCAAGGATGAAGCTCGAGCCTTGAGGTTGCTAATTATGCAGTTGGCAGGGGCAGCAATTGCTCAAGATTGTGCATATCTGCCTAGGAAGGAGGGATAAAATATTTAGATCTGAGTGTCAGGACAGGGAGAAGTGTAGATTAGCCTCAAGGTAAGATATATCAGCTAAATCACAGGCCAGGAACAATCATGCAAAAGGAAAAACATACATGCAAAAAATGACCCAACATAGACAATTGTTGGAAGCAAAAAATAAGAAGTCGATGTGACACTTGAAAAAAGTGAAAGATAGAATGAAACAACACTTTCACAAGCTACTAAAAATAGAAATTCTAGCCATTGTGAAAATAAATGGACAAAATAACACTCATAAAAGCAAAAGCGACAAAAGTGACATAAAAAGCGACAAAAAGTGACACATGCAAAACTTACCTCGAAAAGCACCGCAAACCGAGTCGAAAGCTCCTTGATTTCATTTGGAAGGCTAGAGATCCAAAGTCAAGTGTGAAAATGAGATCTAAGAGCATCTATTATACATATTTGGTCAAGTAAGGGTTTATGATACACATGCCTAAAATCACGGAAAAATGACACTTGTCTTAAGATCAAAATTAGCAACTTTGTCCCACTTGACAGAAATTAATTATGAATTCCCTATTATCAAGGGATGTGTACTTATCCTTTTTTGGGAAACTGCACATTCACACTGGCAGAAGGGAGTTTGAAATGCCCATCAACAAGGGATTGCGCAGTTCACTGCCTTAGTGAATTGCACAGTTTTTTATTAAAGGAGATGGCTCTACACAGTTTCTGTGCTTAGTGACTCCCTGGCTTCAAGGATTGCACAATTTTGATCCTCAAGGCCTAGCGCAATTTCTAGAGAAAATGGGTTGCATAGTTTCTAAAGGGAAGACCGACAATAGGTGCAAGATCAGGGCAAGAGATGGCTTGTGTTAGAAAATACTTAGTTATCACTGATAAGACTTAGTCATGATTAAGACAAGTTAATCAAGTCATCACAAGCACTGCATGTAAAGATAGGTATTTACAATCAAAAGGAATACTTGACGGCAGTAAAAACAAGTCCTTATGAATGGAAGGTGGGCTCCAAAATCAAGGCATGGGCAAAACTTTGGAGGGGTGTTGTAGCAACTACAATAGAATTATAACTATAAACCACTTATGAATCCATATAAATATGTTAAATGGGTGGACCGTATTAACCATTCATATCTTTTTAGTTTTTTTCCCAGAGGGCCTTTGCAATCCTGTATGGGGGAGATGTTGTTCCATAATAGTACATTTAAAATTAATAAAATAATACTTACATTAACAAATTTAAAAATATTAATTTTACAAAAAAATATTTCAATGTTGACCATAAATAAAATATATCAATTTACACCTTAATTTTACATCAATTTTATATAGAGAAATAAAATATATGGGAAAATAATTTAGTCTATAATTTCTTTCAACTTTTTAATAGGCGAGAGATGTGTAATTCCTTTAGTAATCAATTTGGAGTTGACATGTAGAATTAAAAAAAATATTGATAGTACTCTCAAGTGTAAAGGGCATGTGTAATTCATTTTGTGTTTAGTTAACATATATATATTTTTCTGAGGAAGGAAATTAAACTCCTTATTTGCTAGAGTGAGGTTGTGGGTACCAAGCCAATCCACAGGTTCAATTGTCATATATATTACAATGTCCATTTTAAGTAACACAATTGCGTCAAGGAAGTTCTACAACTCAATATGGGGGAGATGTTGTACTGTCCCTAAAATGAAGCATTAAATAAAAAAAAAATAAAAAAAAATTATAATGTCAACTCCATTTAAAAATTAATAAAAATAATAGATCGATTTAATTCAATTTGTTACAATGTAATTTTGTTTTTTCCTTTTTTCCTAGAAAAAAATTCCATTAATGAAAAATATACATTAACGAGTTAGGGCTTCCTCCTGATTTGTTCTTCAAACACATTATAAAATATATAGGCCATATATAAACATCCTAAAATATATACATAAACCAAAGACTAAAGATGGATCTCCATAGCATTGATTTTTGGCCCATCTAAAATTTTGTAAATGCCAAAAGAACCTATAGGAAGTTGTAAAGCTTCCTTTAATAACTTGTTTGCTTGAGAGTTTGGTTCTTGAGATATATGCTTGATAGAGTATAATTTAATCTTTCCTAATTATCATTGATATGCATTTGGATAAGCTCCAAGCATGGGGATTTAATAACTTTCCTTTCCACCCAATTAGCAACCAATTTCAAATCTCCCATAATCTAAATCTTCATGATTTTTTTATAATCTTCCACATATGATAATGTCCACAAGGCTGTAAACTCAAATTTTGTGTTTGTACCCAGCCTTAGAGAGTAAAAAATCAACATGTGATGATTTTGGTGGAAAAAATGACTGCACCTAGACCACAACGAGGAGGGCATCCATGACTGACACCATCAAAGAAGGCCCCACATGATATATAGGATAAAAGGAGGCAATATTGGAAATAACTACTTTTTTCCTTTTTGGAGAGTGTTCAAAGCCTAGCCTTCATGCAATCAAATGGACTACGTCATGGGAACATAGCAAGAACATACACAATACACAAAGAATAAAATAATTTGCGGAGGAATTCTCACCAAGTTTCTATTAGTCTTAATGTGTATTTATACATGAGAGATGTAGTCGGAGCGGTTGTATCCACTCTTAACCAACCATTCACTTTACATTTAGTCAGAGTGGTTGTATTTACCATTTGTTACTCATGTTTACATTGTGTATTATTTATGATAAAGCACATAGGCCTAAGAGGTCCCTAGTCCAACTAAGAATTGTTTGGAAACTCCTCTCTAATCTGGGGGTGCCTTTTTTTCTCTCTCTATAAATGAGACCAATGCATGACTATCGCTCATGAGATTTCTTCATTCATACATAAAATTGGTGGACGTTTGCACATCAACCATCCTATTCTTTAATGCTGTGACAACCCAAGATCCATTTTGCAACTTTACATTGGAGGGATATAATCAATTCACTAGTCATCATCTTATCATTTCTGTTGAGATTTTCTATTTTATTAAATTGGGCAAAAATCTCATGTAGGTGACAACAATAGGATTTGTTGCTATATTAGCTCCATTTTGTTGAGGAGGAGTTAATGCATCCTATATTTGTTGTGAGAGAATTTATGATTCAGTTTTATACTCCTAGCTATAAAATATATGCCCGTACAGGATATTGGTATGGTAGAGAGAGAGTGTGAGAAAATAAATTATTGTAATCTCCTGTTGAATAATAAGATTGCCGATGCCTCTGTTTAGGTGGATGTAGCCCAGATTGGTTGGGTGAACCACGTTAAATCCTTGTGTTTATATTGTATGATTTTATATGCTGTGAATGCCTTT
This sequence comes from Pinus taeda, assembly GCA_000404065.3. Lineage (NCBI taxonomy): Eukaryota > Viridiplantae > Streptophyta > Pinopsida > Pinales > Pinaceae > Pinus > Pinus taeda. The sequence goes on from APFE030024215.1 coordinate 64,761, forward strand.
AAATTTCCACTGCGCACTGTTTGCTCCAACAATTGGTATCAGAGCATGTTGAGGAGCGGGTGCGTGTGACAGAGCTGCTGAAGGTGGGTTTTTTGGCGATTGGCGCGGTCCATCCCAGTAGTTCTATTCGTTTATGGCATCAAAGGTTGGGCCATATGAGCGAAAGAGGTTTAAAGATTTTGTCTGATCGTAAGTTACTTCCTAATCTAAAGTCTGATAAGTTAGATTTCTACAAACATTGTCTGTTTGGGAAACAAAGCAAGCAAAAGTTTAAAACTGGCAAACATACTAGTAAGGGAATCCTTGATTATATCCATTCTGATGTTTGGGGTCCATCCCCTACAACCTCATATGGAGGCTCGTCATATTTTGTATCTTTTATTGATGATTTCTCTAGAAAAGTGTGGGTCTATATGTTAAAGAGGAAGTCTGATGTATTTACAATTTTCAAACAGTTTAGAGCATTAGTAGAAAGCATCACAGGAAGAACCATTAAATGTTTAAGAATTGAAAATGGTGGTGAGTTTACTTCAAAGGAATTTGACAATTATTGCAAGGACGCTGGGATCGAAAGCCATAAGACCACTATATATACTCCTAAGAAAAATGGAGTTGCTGAACGCATGAATAGGACTCTTTTAGAGAGAGCAAGGAGTATGCTGAGTAACGCCAATTTGCAGAAGGAATTGTGGACAGAAGTGGTGGCTACAACTTGTTATGTGATAAATCGATCACCATCAACAGCGATAGGATGCAAAATTCCTCAAGAGGTATGGAAAGATCATCCTTGTGATTATTCTAAACTAAGAGTTTTTGGTTGTGATGCATATGCTCTAGTACCGAAACATCAATGTTCTAAATTAGATCCTAAATCAAAAAGATATATCTTTGTTGGATATGGTGATGGAACAAAGGGATACAGATTGTGGGATCCTACTACTCACAAGATCATCATCAACAAAGATTTTAAGTTTAATGAATCCTCTCTTGCACATTTAGATGTAGATAATAAATTGAAATAGGATAGTGTATCTGAGTTTCAACACATTCAGTTTGAAACCAGTTCTGATGATAGTCAAGATGAACATAGTTCAGATGCAAGTCATGAACAAGTTTTAGATACAGATCATGAACAAGGTTCAGATGTAGATCATGAACATGTCTCAGATGTTGATCATGAAGAAGTTCCTATAGATAATAATCAGCCAATTGTGGAAGTACCAGAAACATCTTTAAGGAGGTCTACAAGAATGAAACGTCCTCCTAAAAGGTATGATGATTATGTTACTTTAGTTGCTTTTACCGCTAATAATGATGAACCTTTGTGCTATTAGGAAGCTGTAGAAGGTTCTAAAAGTGAAAAGTGGAAAGCAACTATGAAGGATGAAGTGATGGCCTTAGACAAGAATGGCACATGGGATCTGGTAGAACTTCCTAAAGACAGGAAAACTGTGGGATGTAAATGGGTTTTCAAATTGAAAAGGGGTGTTGATGATACAGAGGACAGGTACAAAGCGAGGCTGGTCGCAAAAGGTTTTTCTCAAAAAGTAGGCATTGACTTTCATGAGATATTTTCACCAGTTGTAAAAATAGTTTCAATTCGAATTGTACATTAGTCGCTTTACTTGATTTAGAATTACAACAACTAGATGTTAAAACTGCATTTTTACATGGATATTTAGATGAGGAAATTTATATGGAACAACCGAAAGGGTTTGCTCAAAATCGCAACAAGAAATTTGTATGCAGGCTCAAGAAATCATTGTATGGTATGAAGCAGTCGCCTCGACAATGGTACAAGAAATTTGATTCTTTCATGATGAGTCAAAATTATATAAGAAGTGAATATGATCATTGTGTTTCCTTTAAGCAATTAAGTAATAGCATGTTCATTATCTTAGTGTTGTATGTTGATGATATGCTTTTAGCAAGCAAAAGCATAATAGAGATCAACAGGTGAAAGGCTCAGATGACAAGGACATTTGATATGAAAGATCTAGGAGCAGCAAGATAGATTTTGGGCCTGGAGATTTTCAGAGACAGGAGCAATGGTAAACTGTGGCTATCACAATAGAAGTATATTGAGAAAATACTCTTGAGGTTTGGTATGAACAATGTGAAGCCTTTGTCAGTCCCTTTAGCTTCCCATTTTAAGCTTTCTTCTAGTTTATGTCCTAATACAAATGAAGAAAGGAATATATGTCTCGAATTCCTTATGCCAATGTAGGAGGTTGTTTGATGTATGCGATGGTTTGTGCTCGACCAGATATTTCACATGCAGTTGGGGTTGTCAACAGGTATATGGAAAATCCAGGTAAAGAACACTGGTCAGCAGTGAAATGGGTGCTTCGGTATTTGAGAGGCACAAGTGATTATTATATCACTTATAATAGGAGTAGTGAATTTGTTTGCGGATATGTTGATTCCGATTTTGCAGGTGATTTGGATAAGAGAAGGTCAACATCAGGGTATGTCTTTACTCTTGCAGTTGGAGCTATAAGCTGGATGTCAATGCTACAAAACATTGTTGCTTTATCCACTACTGAAGCAGAATACATAGCTGCTTCTCATGCTTTCAAAGAAGCGATTTGGTTGAAAGGTTTGTTTGGTGAGTTTGGTAGGTTACAGGACAACATCAAGTTATTTTGTGATAGTCAAAGTGCAATTCATTTGGCTAAGAATCCGACCTATCATAGTAAATCAAACCATATACCTATCAAGTACCATTTTGTAAGACAAGTTATCACTGAAAGGGGTGTCTCTCTTGAAAAAGTGCATACAAAGGAGAACTATGCAGACATGTTCACAAAACCAGTTTTGTTAGAGAAGCTACGTTGGTGTTTGGCTTATCTTGGCTTGCAGAAAAGATAAAATAATAAAGAAACAAGGTATCAGGCTAATTGTTGTCAAGGTGGAGATTGTTGAGATTTTATGTTCATTAAATTTGGCAAAAATCTCGTGTATGTGACAACAATAGGATTTGTTGCTAAATTAGCTCCATTTATTCTTGAGGAGGAGTTATTGCATCCTATATTTGTTGTGAGAGAATTTATGATTCAGTTTTCTACTCCCAGATATAAAAATATAAGCCCGTAGAGGATATTTGGGCAGAGCTGAGAGTGTGTGAGGAAATAAATTGTTGTAATCTCCTGTTGAATAATAAGATTTTCGATGCCTCTGTTTGGTGGATGTAGCCCAAATTGGTTGGGTGAACCACGTTAAAAATCTTTGTGTTATTTTAAGATTTTGTGTGTGCTGTGTATGCTATTTAATTTCCGCTGTGCGTTGGGGTGAACCACGTTAAAAATCTTTGTGTTATTTTAAGATTTTGTGTGTGCTGTGTATGCTATTTAATTTCCGCTGTGCGTTGTTTGCTCCAACACTATAGGCCTAAATATTATTGTTATGAATACATTGTATCTAGAGGAATATTTTGATGGACACCATTAATAAGTGTATCATTAGGCCCAATTTTCCATCCTCTGACCTATAGTTTCCTCTCTCCTCTCCTCGCATTTATTAACATTTGTTTTACAATAATGTGCTTAATATGGAGACTTAAGGATGATTGTCATACTTCGTGGCCTAATGTGGTTAATGTGTAGGAAAAGAGTTTTTTTTAATACATTTAATATGCACAAGCACATTGGAGGTAGCTAGAGGAGATGAAATATGCTTGTCCCTTGAATTTACTTACCTACAACTTGAATTGATCCCTAAAATCACTCACCTGCAGCATGAGGATCTTCTAGTAGTCGACGCAGTTAGGCAATTGTGAGGATCTAAGGGAGCTAGATCCACTTTTTTAGAGAATTTGGAGGGAACCAATGTTGTTTCCAAGGAGGTTGCCCCTTAGTAATTTTTGTATCAATAAAAAATCCTAAGGTCTCAAAAGGATTCAAACTTTTGGAATAGAAAGGAGTTATTGAGAGCTAGGAAGCCTGACATTGTCATTTTCATTTCCTTTCCATGATGTATTTGAACTTTGTTTTATGTTAATGAAAAGGTTATTGTTATCTTTCATCTGATTTTGTTTTAGAGGGTTGAGTCCCCTTGGGTTATGGCCCAACCCAAAGGCTATAGTCTCTCTTTGTGTATTTTATACATGCATTGCCTTTGATTAACAATATCTCTTTTCTTACTTCATAGAAATTTGCTTATAAAAGCTGTTGGCCCAAGCCTCTTTATCACCTCCCTTGTGAGAAGTGTGGTTGAGGAATCTGTATTAGCAAGTCAAAAACATGTGGTTACTTCCCTTTTTAGCTGTTATACCTTATATTAATGCTCTTTTACATACTCTATTTTTTTTCATACTTAGGGGTTAAATCACATGCTTCTTTAAGATTTCATGGCTATAGGTCGGATGCATGCTGCAAGTCAGATTGTCTTTTGATGCAATAAGATTCAACTCGCCCTTCTTTATACTCAGTTTCATAAAATTCAACTCATAATTATTTCTACTTAGTTTCATAAAATTCAACTCATCCTTCTTTCTATTTAGTTTCATAAAATTCAACTCATCCTTCTTTCTATTTAGTTTCATAAAATTCAACTCATCATTCTTTCTACTTGGTTTCATAAAATTCAACTCATCCTTTCTTGTTTAGTTCATTTTGTTGCAATTTGGTTATTAGTTTCAAGTTGGAAAAATGATTGTTTGTCTGGTGTGCAGGTATTATTGGTAACTTGTAGGGTTGGCATATCCATCCTAAATTCCTCCTACCACCATCAACCTCTTTCCCCTCACCTCACAGTGCCCTCAACACTCTGCCACCAAAATTATGTTTCTGGGTTATTGAAGGACATTGTGTGCATTGGTTTTTGTGAAACAAGGGACTCTAAGAGGTGCTAGGCTTGCAAAAATCTTCATACAACCTTCATATATCTTCATCCCCCCTTTCCCACCTTTAGATCAACTTTTCCACCCTCAGAATGCTCACATATCTAATCTTGTAGCAAAAACATGGGAATCTTGGAGCAATCTTGTAGCACCATGTAAACTTGACCAGATTTGCTCCAAAAGATTAATTTTTGTCTCTTAGGCTTGAATAATGACCCACAGGCTATGAATCCATGATTAAGGAGGACCAAAAACCACTTAAGACCTGCCTTTTCTTCACTACAACAAAATTATGCAATTAGTGTTGGAGAAAAAAAATTCTGAATTTGAAATACATTGATGACTTTCTTGATTGTCTCATGAAATGCCTAATGAACTCTACCACTAAAGCTAAATATGTTTGAAAACAGTGATGAAAGTTTGATTTACCTATGCAAAGTAGATCAGGGTTGTTTCTTTTTAATTCATGCTTCTTTTAGGGTTTCAATTACAAGCATTGTTATTATAAAGGTTAGTTTCCTTTTCAATGCAACTTTTTGCATTCTGCAATTAGACTAGTGTTTACATTCTTGCAAGTGGCATAGATTTTACATTCTGAAAGTAGATTAGTGTCTCCATTTCTACAAGTAGTATAGATTTTACATTCATGCAACTAGAGTTAGCATTTACATTTTAACAAGTAGCATTCTCTTTCCTTTTGCAAGTAGAATAATATTTCCATTTCTGCAATTAGGATATAACTCTCTGTTTATGCAATTCCGTTTCTTGATTGGTCTATGTATGCCTTGGTATGGTCCATTGATTGAAGGCGATATGAGTAGAACTTAACCTACTATACATATAGAATTGTCACCACTTAAGTTTGTATGAAGCCCGGGTTGATAATTAAAGTTGGTGGCCTTAGGAGTTGCAACACTCTTGTTGCAATACTGAGGCTCATCCCTTTTTGGCACTGTTGTTGGGGAGGTGTCCAAGTATGTCTTGTTTCTACTTAGAAGTGTCATTTCTTTTTCATATTTTGTTTTGCATCAGCGTTGTTTGATTTGAAAAAATTCAAAAAAAGGGAAAACACAAGAAAACATAAAATATTCCATGCCTCTATGGTAAATAAAATATGTATAAAAATAGTAAAAATAATAGACACAAACAATTATTAATTAAATAATAATTAGTAGGGAAGAGGGGTGTCTCTATAGACATGATTATTCGTGAAAGGGTACTTACCTAGCAATATATACATGATCTTCACTCTTAATTGTAACATCATTCTCACTCCTACATTTTAATGTATATTCTTGTATCATAAATGGAGATCTACATATTCCAAGTCCTCTGGAGTATTTAACTTGAAGAACAAACTTTTTTCGTTCCAATTGGTATTAGAGTAGTTCGGTCCACTGGCCGTTAACTACTTCACAAAGCTACATTCTTCAATCCAGGTCTTTGACCGTCAAATTCATCAACATCGTTGTCGTTGAAGCGTTTCACTACCAAAATGTGGAGTTTCTCCATATCTTCATTTAGGAATTTGCCCATTTTCAAACTATATATAAACCCTTGGCCATTAAAATTTTGTCGTTGAAGAAATAATTGTTTTGCTACAATATTGAAGAAACCAGAAATCACCATTGAAGTTATATATGATTCAGAAAATTATTGTAATATTACAACAGTCAGAATTTAGGTGTTGGAACATGAAATAATTATAAATATCACTGCTTAATAACCACAATAGCTATTATGGACTAAGTATGATGCATTGACTGTGATTTGAAAGATCACAATATCTGGTTAGAAATAATTGTTAAGCCATACGAAAGAATTGTTGAATAGATGCTTAAATATTGCCGCCATTCCAAATCCCAATTCTTGGATCTGCAAACTCGACGTAATGGAACAACCATGACAAAGGGAAATCGCGAACGAGCAAAAGAATCTGTCATTAATTAGAAGTGGCCAACAAACATTATTGAAGATTCCAAGAAACAACCCACTAACCTTCTGGACTGGCTAGTGTGCATTACAAAGTCATTGACTAGCGATATTTGTTCATATTAGGCCACTACAGGCTATCAACCATTCCAACATTCAGAGGAACGTGACATACTAGTGAAAGTCGACCCTGATACCCACTACTTTCTGTCATGAATTAGAGTAGAAGGTTGTTCAATCCGTGGTTTTCATAAAGGTATTATTGGAAGCAAAGATATACATTAGGATAAGGGAAATCAAGGATTTACACTGATTTAAATAAATGTGATGGTTGCAATAAATAAGATTTGAATTGCAGTGGAAAGAAAAAATCTACTTTCTAATCTAATTGATTATTAATTAAAAAAAAAAAGGTTGTCAAGGCAACAATACTAATAATTGAAGTCTAATATATTAGTGGATAAGAAAGGCTATTAATATAGTATCAAGGTTAATAATATTAAAGTGAGGCATTTGAAGTTATTAAAAGAGAACTCTTAAGTTAATTAAAAGAGTATTTATGCTCCTTAGATATAAAGGAGCCTAACTCGAAGTAAGGAGGAAGAATATTAAGGAGTTTTGGGAATTTGTGAACTTAATCAAAAAGATTATTATTATAATAATCTAAAGAAAATTATGGTTAAATATATTATAATAATTAGAAAAAGAAAAGGAAAATAAATAAATAAAAGTAAAGTAAAGTCTAAATAATTAAATATTCAAGGAAAAAGAAATGAAAATGTTCCAATTCAAAGTTATAAGGGGACTTAATTATGTTAAGTCCCTATAATACTAGTGATTCCCCCATTACTATTGTCATTGTACTTTTATTGTTAATGTTGTGTCCCTATTGTCCCCATATTATTATTATTGTGCCCAATAAAAGCCCATTATTGTTATTGTTGTACCCTTATATTTAGAACATTTAACCAAAAAAACACTGTTATAATTTAATCACAAAATTTTATACTTCGGAATTTAAATCTATTTTGAAATAAATTGAATTATTTTCGCAAAAAACCAAACCACTGAAAACCCACCTCTACTCAAAATAAATCAATTTTCATACAAATATAAAACAATTTAAATGTATGAATCATATAAGATGCGTTCATACTACTACTTTTTTATTTAATAAAAATTTCTTTAGGGCTCATAACCTATGAAAAAGCTATAGGTCAAGGTGGAAATGGATTTTGAAAAAAACAATTCGATAAACTAGTCCCCACACAAACTCTGTTTGCAATGGCTGTAAAAAATTTATTCACTTCATAAGTTTAATTGTGTTGACATCGACGTTTGAAGAAAGTTCTTCACATTTTTCGCATTTTGCGAGGTATACTGTTGGACTTTGTTTGTCCTTTTTCTGTGTAAAGTGAGGACAACCATATGAATTCTTAGTAAAATTTGTCACGAGGAAATGTCAGTTCTTGATCGGACATCATCGTGAAGTAAATCCAACAACACTAACAGATGATGGCACTGGAATCGTTTACTGCAGAGTAAGGATGAACTTGGAAGATCATTTTGTTTTGTAGGAGATAGTTGTTTGCTTAACATTTTGATCAAGTCTTTTCTGTGTGAAACTTTGAAAGTATTTTGTGTCAATTTTGAATTGGCTTTTAGAAATTTTCTGTGGAAAAGAGGAAAGAGTGAACAAAAATGAGATTTGTTACAATGAGATAAGGTAACTGAGTCAAAATGGAAATGCGAAATAGGTATATGAACTGCTTTAGTAGATAAATCTCTAATGCCAAAGGTACGCTGGAGTAATGATAATGGTAGTAACAAGCCATTGAAGTCCACCTATGTTCAAGTGGCAAGTTCAATCAATAGCAGTGATAATGACCCAAGTTCAAAAACCACCATGCTCTGTCCTCTGACAAAGCTAAGAAAATATCTTGAATGACTGTAATATCCCTCAAGTAAAGGACGACAATATTCAGACATTCTCAAGTTTGAGTTTGTAATTTCAAGTAGATAAGAATTGTCTCATTGCTTATGTATCAATTTGTAATTTTCTTAAGTACGTTGTGTTTCCTATTAGTTGATTCCAAAATTTGGCAGGAAGTTATGTTTTCTTACAAATTCTTGTCTTGCAAATTTTGATTAAAAAACCACTAGTGCACTGTCTGAGGACCTTTAACAACATGTTATGCAGTTTCAAACATTTGGTCCCCAAGTCAAACTTGTCTGGCCTGCATCGAACAGGGATTTTTTATAAGGCATACAATGGCGAATCTAGGACCTCTTCCTTTTCCAGTTCTGCGTAACCCAGAGCGTTAGGTTACCCAGAGGAATAAGAGGAATAAAGAAGCATCAATTTCAGGCATTTTTTTTTTTATCAAGAAGGCCCTTCATCACCTCTAATTATCCAAAATCAATATTTTCAAGTTTAAACTCCAGAAAGAGATACTCTTTCCGTGTCTCAAAGGAATAAAAACATTGCATAGAATGTAAAGGCCACCGCTATTAGCAGCATCGTTGACCTTGTGGTCTAGCAAATTTGTTTCGAAGGATGGTCAAGGAGATCCTTAGAAATAAGGTTAATAATTATCCAAACTCTCTTGTGAAGTTTCTGTTGTTTCGGTCAGAGAAACAACCTTATTCATATTTAGATCTTCGATCATCACTTTACTAAATGCAGTAAGCACTCCAAAGTAAGTAGCTTCAGACTTTTTTTCATCTACTTGTACTACACATAAAATTCAAAATATATATCCTGATAATCATCCTCACTTTCCATGGGAAAAAAAAACAAGAAAAAGGTCTCTCTGTTGTAGTGGTCAAGGACAATTAATTAAATAAATGTTGGTTGTTTCAGATCTTTGCATTTGCTTGTTTTCTGGATCTTGTTTGAAAACGTGATGTCTCTGCATGATGTCTCTGCATGGAACCAAGGCAACTATCATTGGATTATTAGAAGTTGATTTGGTCCTTCACTTATTCCGTGGGATGGTGGTTTTCTGGTTCTATATCATTGTAGTCCCTCCAACTACAACATTCTAGCTTTCAAATATATGGCGTAAGGTCCCTCAGAGTGGCCCCATAGTTGGAGACCAAGGATACTACAGTATGAAGCAACAAATTACCCAGCAAAGAAATCACTTAAACCATCAAAGTAATAGTCAGATTATACAGTTTGAAGAAAAATATTGGGAATTGAGCTTATCCTTCAGACCTTGGTGGTGCATGAGGAAGAAATTTCCCAGCTAAGGCAAGAAATTGATGGTTAAAGCATTGCATGTCTAGTTTCATGTCTCCAAGGACACAATCATTGGGCTAGTGAAAGCTAAATAGGACTCTGTTATGCAAATCTTGATTGAATCAAACAAAGGAACTAGCTGCTCAAAGTCCAAGAAACCTAGACCTGAAGTTATATCTCCACTCTTTTTTAATGTTTCTTAAATTTCAGTTAGCATTTCTGTAATAAATTCAAAGATTGACAATGGCATCCATTCAACATTCACATTCAAGGTTTTTAATGTTTTTGAGAGGTGCGGTATTATGTGAGGGTTTCTATTAAAAGATTTAACTACCAAAGAAGTACGGTCAAATACCAGATTTCTTCGGGAAACATAATTTTAAACTACATAAATCTCATTACTCTCATTCAATTCTATGTCTATGTTTTGACATAAATTTTTGTTTCATTGCTAAATTTGGTACTAAATTATCGCTAACAGATAGCTTGTTTTGTTTCATACATAGGGAATTCTGAGTCTAGAGTTGCATGGCAAACCTACGGTATTTTTTCCATTTTTTGATTTAAATCAGAAATTTACATTGGATCTAGATTTGTACATGTTTTGTTTCATGTTATTTTTATATTCTTTTTGACATTTTAGATGAATATGAAAATATTTGAACATGAATGCTTCCTACTAGTGAAACTGTAAGAATCTTGGTTAATTGTATGTGCATGTTGGCTTAGTGGGGCCTCACCCACGTTTGGAAGTGATTTAGCCAAGCAAATCTCTGTACCACTGGGCCTTTCGGCAACAGTCCATGGAGCGCAGACTAAGGTCTCACCCGAAGTAGTATGGAAGGGTAATAGAACCAGGTTTCTGCACCCTGGGGATGTCTGATATGAGGTGATTGATACGCGGTGCAACCTTCACACTTACTATGCTACATGCACCTGTGGGTACCCCGCGCCATGTGACACTGTCTTCGCGCAAGTCTAGCCACAGCGTGACCTGTGTTATTTACCCAAGTCTTCCTTGATTAGTCTTCGTTAGCTGATTACTTAGATTAAATTCACATATAAGCATTCATACGAGTATTCATCAAGTGCGCCTAGTAAATAAACAGAGTAAAAGTAATGTATAACATCAACATAAAGATTCCAGAATAGATGCACAGAAGAAACTTCTCTTTATTATCTTTCAATCCCAAATAGAAACTCGACTTTGCCCTCTGCACTCAGCTGCAGGGGTCCATGCACTCAGATGCGGACTCTACTAGGCCTTTGCACACTCAGTTGCAAAGCCTCTTCCTACTACTATGACCCAATACACTTCAATTTTCACTCTATGCTCTAACCATGCCTTCACTATTCTATATATTCTCTACTTCTTTTAAGTTCTCTTTACACTTAGAGCCTCACTCTATTTATATAATCCCATGGTTCGCGGACCATGGGTAGGCCAACACAATTTTACATTAAATTACAATATTTTAGGGTGGACAACCCTATGACTCAATTGTACACTTCGTGCTCCGTGCCCTCACTTCATGGAGTTCTACACCATCTTTGACCAAAACTTGGGCTTTGAGCCCCAAAACCTATTGCGGGGGATCCCATACCCAACAATCCCCCAACATAATCATCATGACTCATCCCGAGTCAATTTGCTAGTGCGGCGATCTTGGCCCGCAGCCCCTCCAACTGTGCTTGCGCTGCATGAAAGTCCGCATCGCGCGATTCTGTCATTTGTTGGATATGCTCCATTTCTTCTTCTGAACCATCTGCATCCGACCCGAGTCTCTTCTTTTGTACCAGCTTCTAGTGTTTGTGTTTATAGTCTAGCGCCCCTGTCTGGCTCCTCGAGTCGCAAAGACTGTGCCTCGGTCAGTTAGTCAGATAGCCGGCCCACCCATGTAGGACTTCAGGCAACTGCCATTTACTTTTCCTGGGAAGGGTTCTCCATTAAGTTTGACTAGCTGGACCGCACCTTTGTCTATGACCTCTTTTACCACATATGGTCCCAACCAGCGCATTCTGAATTTTCCAGGATATTTTTCAAACTTGCTATCATACAGTAGCACTAAATTGTTTACCTTGAAGGTGCGCAACTTGCTATGGCTATCGTACGAGGCTTTTTCACACTGCTTTTATACCTACTGGTAAAATCTAGTTAGAAATCATTCTTCCTCAAGTTCTTCTAATTGCGCGACCGTTTCTTCTAGAGCTTCACGGTCCGTAATGCCTATGAGCACTACTATTCGTAGACTAAATACAATGTATTCCATTGGCATGACTACTTTCGTACCATAGATCAACTTGAATGCTGTATGTCCCGTCAATTTCTTGCACATTTTCATATACGCCCATAACACAATGGGTATGCATAGATCCTAGTTGTCTTGTTGTGCATTACATATTTTGGTCAATGTAGTCTCCAGTATTTTATTGAATGCTTCTACTATTCCATTAGCCTGTGGGTGGTATGGTGTACTTTTCTGGTGATAAGCCTGGAATTCTTCTGTGAGTGCATTGATGGTTTCATGCAAGAAATGTGTTCCACGATTGCTCATTAAGATTTTCGGGCAGCCAAATCGTGCCAACACGTTTTCCAACAAAAACTTGGTAGTCGTGGCAGCCATGCAATCCTTGACTGGTTGTGCTTCCACTCATCATGTCAGGTACTCTGTTGTGGTGATGATGTATCGTGCACCTGTCTTTCCCTAAGGTTTAATTGGGACCACAAAGTCAATTCCCCATTTCTCAAATGGCTACAGTGTCATTTGGGGATTTAGTGGCATCTTGTCCCTTCGTGATGGTTTTCCTGTACTTTGACATATATCGCAAGCCTTACAATGCGCTTTTGAATCCTAATGCAGGGTCAGCCACCATAACCCTGCGCGGAGAATCTTTTGTGCGGTCGCGCATCCTGCATAGTGTCCTCCTGCAACACCCTCATGTGCTTCTGCAAGGATCTGACCTCATTCAAATTCGGTTACGTATCTTCACAATATCTTATCGTTGCCCATCTTTTAGAGGTGCCTTGTGATGACAGAAAAGTACGTTGCATGTACCACGAATTCCTTCTTCTGTTTGGTTGAGTACTCCTTTGGCGCAGTCCTTGTTCTTAAAAATGGATTATATCTTCGAAGTGTTCATCTGCAATGCGTACTACAAAGAGTTGTGCATCAGGTAATCCCTCCTCCAAATTTGTTGGTTCCTCGCCCGTCTTAATTCATGACAAGTGGTCTAGTCCTGTGTTCAAGTGTCCCGGCTTGACTATGACCTCAAAATCATATTCTTGAAATAGTAAGAGCCATTTCCGTATGTGCCCCCCCAACACATGCTTGTTCACCAAGTACTTCAATGCGGAATGGTCGGTATACATCTTGAAATGTCCTCTAAGTAAATAGTGTTGGTATTTTCGGGGTGCGTACACCATTTCCAACCCCTCGTGTTCGGTGGTAGAGTAGTTCTTTTCTGCTTTGGACAATCTTCAACTCATAAATGCGATCGGGTGATCCACACCCTCCGTGCCCTCCTGTGTGAGTACAGCTCCCAACGCAATACATGATGCATCAACATGTACATGAAATTCCACATCCCATTTCGGGACGACCAAAATTGGTTCGGAGGCCAGTTTCCCCTTTAGGACATCCAAACTCTTCATGCAATCATCATTCCAGCAATATGTCACATCTTTTTTCAATAGCTTTTCCATTGGTGCGGTTATTTGGGCATAACTCTTGGTAAACTTCCTATAGTAGCCAATGTGCCCCAAAGTAGCGCTTAACTGTTTGACACTATGCGGTGCTTCCAGATTCAGAATAATAACAATCTTCGCAGCGTCCACCATCAGGCCTTGTTTGTAGACCACATGGCCTAGTAGGTTTCCAAAGGGAATGAGGAAGGTGCACTTTTTAAGGTTCAGCGCAATTTGGTGTCGACAACAAGTATCCAACATCAATCGTAAGCTCGCTATATGGTGCTTAACTAATCCAAAGACAATCCAATCATCCAAATAGACCTCCAAGAACTTGTGGATGTATTCTTTGAACACCACCACCACTATGTGCGAGAATATCGCTAGCGCGTTCTTCAGTCCAAAGGGCATAACAGTGTATTGAAAGCAGCCCCATTCTGTTGCGATGGTTGTTTTACTCCTATCTTCCGGCGTGATCTTAATCTAATGGTACCCTAAGAAGCCATCCGTAAATTAGTAAGCTTCCTAACTGCCAACATTCTCCAATACTTCATCTGTGAATGGTCTCAGGAATGGATCATGAACACAAGCGTCATTAAGCTTCCTGAGGTCCACGCATATTCTTATTTCGCCTCTCTGTTTCTTCTCCTATACTACCATAGGACTCACCCAATTGGATTCTTCCACTGGTTCAATAATTCTGGTTGTGATCATTTTTTCTAATTCGTCACGGACCTTTTCTTTATACTTTGGGTTCAAGCAGTAAGGTCACTGCTTAACTACCTTCGCGTCTGGTTTCAGAGTGATCTTCATCATCCCTAAGTCACCAATGATCCCTTTTAAGTCCTTGATTTTGGTTGAGAACAAGTCTTGGTATTCGCGGAGTAACTCAACGACCTTATCTACCATAGCGTCATCCCAATAGTCCCCAAGCGTCGCATACTTCGGCTCCACTTCTGTGCCAATGTTTACCTGCTTTGTTTTTAGCAGCGCGGTGATGTCAGGATCCTCAATTGATGGTCCTTGAACCTTGCGACAACCTTCAGTTTCTGGAATATCAATATTTAGGGGGTCTTTATCATCCTCCTCCACCTGCACGTTATAAAATTCTACAGCACTGCTTAACTGGGTTGCCCATAGTGGTTGTAACATTTCCAATGGCTCTTGCGGTATTTTGAAGATGGCAGCTTTTATTGCTTACAACTCATCGTCAACAGTATCCGACCACCGGTCTTCAAATGTGAAAGTTAACAAAAATCCCTCGTGCAAGACATCCCATTCGCCCATACCATGTCGGAGTTTTGTCTTAGTATATCCAGTTCATGGGTATTACATCCAAGGTATGGTAGAATAAGTGTACCTTCCTCATAGACCTTGGTCCATTTCGTGAGTTGCGTGCATGGGTCATCTCGTCCATCGTATTTGAATACTAGTTGTAGTTGCGATTTCCCAAATCGTATGCACATCATCCTTCTGCATCCGGGGCAGTCCTCGAAATTTCTTTGATGCGTACCCCACCATCATGTGGGTGTTGCACGCAGTGCCCATTTCAACGCATCGAACCGTTGTTGTTCTGATACTTTTCTTTCAAATTTTCTCAAGAATTCATCCACCACTATGAATCCATCATATGTTAGCGGCTCTCTTGCCTTAGTTGTCATGCAATGCAGTGATCTAACCATCATGTTGCAATTCAGCGTCATCACTTCGTGCAACCGATTCTGCCATTGCTCTACGTCTTCATCTGAATCTAAAGTGCAGGAGCTTTCGCACTCCCATGAGATCCTCCCATCTACACTCGGATTCACCCAATCCTGGTCTCATGCAGTTATTTTGTAAATAAAATTGAGATCATCATCGCTATCATCGTCGCGCACTGGTTCAATGTAGTGTGCTCCTTCAGCTGGGTTAAGTGGGATTACTATGCGTAGTGACTTTTTCTCAAAGATCATTTTGCGCTTCTTTAGGTTGATGACTCTGTTCATATCAGTGGCCCAGTTTATTCCTAACAATGCGGGATAGGGATTGCTATCATCAACAACTTCTATTACTTCAAAATCCTCCTACACGCTCGCGCCTTCAAAATCTTCTGTTGGTTTGCCATTCTTATTTGAATAGGGGTTGATTGTAACGCGGGCTTGCCCATGCATTCCCATGTTTACTTAAATAATACATTCGCATCTGAACCCAGATCTAGGATCACCTGTTCCATTTCATATTCCCCAATTTGTGTAGTCAACCTCATTTCCCTTCCAATGCCCAATGCATGCTTTCCCAATTTCCAAACGACGTGTAGTTCCCCTGACCCCGCACACCTGGTGATCGGTTCCTGTAGTCCTTTAACTGCCTTGTTGTCGTGTAGCAGTTTCATGCATGTCTCCAGAAAGGTAGTGAGCATTGAAAGATTCATCGCCGGCTCTAGTTGATCCTTACTACCTAAAGTGGAGGCCTCTGCGAAGCTCTTCTTAGCTTCTATGACTGTCTCCTTTGCACGTTCTAAGTCAAAATCGGGTTCCTTTGCAGGAGCCTTGCGAACCCACATATCTTCCTCGGGCTGCTTCCCCTTATCCTCCCCCATGGTCGCACCACTTCTGAGCATCATGTTCACATTCGGGTCTTCTTCATGTGGCTTAGACCTCATCATTTGTATATTCTAAGTCGGAGGAGGCTGGAATACCCCTTTTTCGTGCATCTTTGTGATCAACGTAGGACAGTCTATTGTTTCATGATCAAATTGGGCACAATACGAATAGGATATCGTCATTGGGTTAGTACAATCGTGGGCATAGTGCCCTAGTTCTCCGCAATTGTAACGAATTAACTATCTGCGGCCCCTTCCTGGTCCCATTCCACCTTGTCCTTGACCTTGCCCCTGAAATCCAATGTGTGCCATCCCTGCATCTGGGTCGAGGACTCGTATTTCAGTCTACATCCTATAGGTTGGGGTCTGATCCATCATTTGCTTGTAACTGCGGCAAGTGCGCTCATCGTGGCCTACCGACCTACAGAAATTACAAAACAATTGCTGGGGTGTCTATGTATATTTCTACAGCAAATGACAATTGTCCGTTGTGTGTTTCCCTCTTATCTGACAGATCACGCACCATAAAGTGGGTGCTGCACTCGGCCCTGCCTGTGCCTCTGGTCTCAGTGGCATTGGCCCTCCTCCTACCAAATAGTTTGCAAACACTGGACAATGATCCTTGTCATGGCCCTGGCCTTTTCATTTTATGCACCATACTTCCTCGCGCGCCTCTGGCTGCGGTGTCCTATCTTGCATCAAGCTTTGCATTTCCAAACACAGATTCTATAGTTGCACATGGATTTGTTGAACTCCCAACCCAAGGTCTTGTATCTGGGTCTCATGTAATCTCATCGCCATTTCCAATGCTTCGCCCTCAGTGGAAAGTTTTTGTTGTGACAATGCCATCCTCAAGTGCAGTGCCAAGGATGCTACAAACCATGCATGATGTTGTCCATCTGTCAACGTCATATTAGCTTCGCAAATCTTACTCTTCAGCCGTTGATCAAGATCCTAGGGAGTCTCACCCGAGAGCATCGGATCTCTTTAAACCCTTTGATTGATTGTGTTTTTGACTTTGGCCTGCTAAATTCCCTATTCAGTGCATTCTGGATCTCTGCTATCCCTACATTTGGGTTGTCGTTAGAGTGCTTGATATACCATGTCAATGCGCAACCCTGCAGCATGCTCACTAATGTAGCCTTCTTAATATTGTGATCTGTGATGCCCTGTGCTTCCCATACTGCTCTTATGACAAACCATAATTGGTTCAGACCCTCATTCCCTACTCCTTTGAATATTGGTAGTTTGATCGTGCTTGCCATACTGAACCATGGAGGTGGTGGAGGTGGAGTTGGTGGAGATGGAGGTGAGGGAGGTGAGTGGGTGGCAGTGTGGGTGGAGGTGGGAACTGCAGAATTCGTTGCCTTATCAAACTGACTACGCTTCTCGGAGAAACCTTTGCGAGCTTGTCCTCACTCTCTCACGAGAGTGAAATTAAGGGACTGTTTTTTAATTTTTCATTACTTCTACTTCTGTAGCTCTTTCCACTCTGTGTAGTCCCAACCATTAATTTATTCGCATAACCCACTTTTCACATAACAACATCTTAATCCAGGTGTTCAAATATTTAATATACTTACCTCGCGGTCCCTTGAGAAAACATTGTTCTGCCTCACTGTAGCTCACAATTGTGTCTATCACAAACTCAGTGATAAATCCCCATATTATCCAGTCAAGCCAATGGTCCACAACTCGCGCTATCTTATCTTCTGAGGCTTCTAGTCTGCGCACTAATTCTGGAGTCCACACTATCGGTTGGTCGAGCCTACACCTTCCCTGGCTGTCAGCTAACCTTGCAATCCACTCATACATCTCAGGTGGAAAGGATGCAAAGAAAATCTCGTGGATTTCCGTATACACGTAGTGATCCAGCCACTTTTCCTCAGATACTTGTGGAGTTCTGTTTTCCTTTGTCAGGAACTCGTGAATCTTCTTGTCCAACCACTCTTTAATTTCCTTCTTTGTTGGGTTCTAGTGGCACGACATCATACATCCCTTATTTAGATCCCGGTCTCAACAACGGAACCATTTGTTGGCTTAGTGGGGCCTAACCCAGGTTCGGAAGTGATTTAGCCAAGCCAATCCCAGTTCTATTGGCCCTTTCGGCAACAGTCTGCGGAGTGTGGACTGAGGTCTCACCTGAAGTAGTATGGGAGGGTGCTAGAACCAGGTTTTCGCACCCTTGGGATGTCTGATATGAGGTGATTGATACACGGTCCAACCTTTGCACTTACTACGCTACACACACCTGTGGGTACCTCGCGCCCTGTGACACTGTCTTCGCGTAGTTCTACCCACAACGCAACCCGTGTTATTTACCCAAGTCTTCCTTAATTAGTCTCTGTTGGTTGATTACTTATATTAAATTCACATATAATCATTCATATGAGTATTCATCAAGTGCGCATAGTAAATAAACAGAGTAAAAGTAATGTACAACATCAACATAAATATTCCAGAACAGATGCACATAATAAAATTCTCTTTATTATCTTTCAATCCCATGTATAGACTCGACTCCACCCTACGCACTCAGCTATAGGGGTTTGTGCACTCAGTTGTGGACTCTACTAGGCCTCTGCTCACTCTACTGCAAAGCCTCTTCCTACTACTACGACCCAATACACTTCAACTTTCACTCTATGCTCTAACCATGACTTCACTATTCTATCTATTCTCTACTTCTTTTAAGTTCTCTTTACACTTAGAGCCTCGCTCTATTTATACAATCCCATGTTCCATGGACACTGGGTAGGTCGACACAACTTTACATTAAATTACAATATTTTAGTGTGGACAACCCTATGACTCGATTGTACACTTCACGCTCCGCGTTTGCACTTCACGGAGTTCTACACCATCTTTGACCAAAACTTGGGCTTTGAGCCCCAAAACCAACTGCAGGGGATCCCATGCCGAATAATGCACTGGGAGGATTCAACGATGAATTTCTGCAAGAAGTACCTGGAGAACATGCAAAGGCACTAGGAAGGAATCCTCGAAGTATTCTACTAAGAAATTCGATAATTTTTTCATGTATATTATTTCAAACACAAAGTTTGCCTCAGTTCTTTTCACATACATGTTGAATGGCAATCTGAGAAGAGGTTTACACAACATGACAATCAAAGTGACAAAATGCAATAACATTAACACTTGAAAATGCATACCTTTTGTAAAATGAGGAGCAGGTTTGAATCAGACTGACCTGCAATTCGATATTGGACTCCACTGCCTCACAAAACTGCCAAGTGTGGTGGGTTTCCAACTCTTCAAAGAAGGAGGAAACAAATTCAAGCCGATTTTCTCCGTGAGAAGGGTCGCTGGTAGTACAGACCTAACAGAGAGGCAAAAACAGGAACCTAGGGATAATACACAACACACATAAATAAGAGTAATAGTAATGTAATTCTACCTGACACTCCAACCAATTTATTTAAGGGCATCATGGCACAAAGATTTGTTGGTCGTGAACCAAATAAATTTGGAGATGTATGAAATTTTTCAAAGACCTTGAGTCAGTGCACAAAAGATTTTTCCTGATGCATTATAACCATTAAAAACCATGATAAAAAAATCAGCTACATCACAGGTACAACGCCTTACTTTCATTATTACTATAACTAATTCCTTTGCCATTCTACGACATAAAAACTCGGTCAATACATAGATATGGTAGCAAGGTAGATTGCATGTTTAAAGCCCGTGATTGTAGTGCTCCCCTATCATTTGGCGACCGAGAAAAATTGAGTAATGCATAGATATGGTAGCAAGGGAGATGACATGTTTAAAGCCCCTGATTGCAGTGCTCCTTTGCAATACATAGATACCATAGAAATGTGTTTTACAAATCGTGTACTAGATGTCAAACAAAAAATAAAAGTGTAGACAACTAATTGATTCACAAGAAGGCCTATTGGCCTAAATATTATTGTTATGAATACATTGTATCTAGATGAATATTTTGATGGACACCATTAATAAGTATATCATCGGGCACATTTTTCCATTCTCCAACCTATAGTTTCCTCTCTCCTCGCATTTATTAACATTTTTTTTTACAATAATGTACTTAATATGGAGACTTAAGGATGATTGTCATACTTTGTGGCCTAATGTGGTTAATGTGTATGAAAATAATGTTTTTTTATTACATTTACTATGCACAAGCACATTGGAGGTCGCTAGAGGAGATTTAATAGGTTTGTCCCTTGAATTTACTTACCTACAACTTGACTTGATCGCTAAAATCACTCACGTGCAGCATGAGGATCTTCTAGTGGTTGATGCAGTTAGGGAAATTGTGAGGATCTAAGAGAGCTAGATCCACTATTTTAGAGAATTTGGAGGGAATCAGTCTTGTTTCCAAGGATGTTGCCCCTTAGTAATTTTTGTATAAATAAACAAGTCTAAGGGCTCAAAAGGATTCAAAATTTTGGAATATTAAGAGCTAGGAAGCTTGATATTGTCATTTTCATTTCCTTTCCATGATGTATTTGAACTTTGTTTTATGTTAATGAAAAGCTTATTGTTATCTTTCATCTAAATTTTTTTCAGAGGGTTGAGTCCCCTTGGGTTATGGCCCAACCCAAAGGCTATAGTGTCTCTTTGTGTATTTTATCCATGCATTGCCTTTGATTAACAATATCTCTTTTCTTACTTCATAGAAATTTGCTTATAAATGTTGTTGGTGCAGGCCTCTTTATCACCTCCCTTTTGAGAAGTGTGCTTGAGGAATATGTATTAGCAAGCCAAAAACATGTGGTTACATCCCTTTTTAGCGCTTATACCTTATATTAACGCTCTTTTACATACTCTATGTTTTTCATACTTAGGGGTTAAATCACATGCTTCTTTAAGATTTCTTGGATGTAGGTCAGATGCATGCTGCAAGTTAGATTGTCTTTTGATGCAATAAAATTCAACTTGCCCTTCTTTGTACTTAGTTTCATAAAATTCAACTCATAATTCTTTCTACTTAGTTTCATAAAATTTAACTCATCCTTTCTTGTTTAGTTCATTTTGTAGAAATTTTATGAATAATATGACACTTATTCAACTGAGATTATCCTGATTATAAACTATTGCAGAATGCATGAATAATACATAATCTCATCTACCATTGATCATCAATTTTGCAGAAGCAAAAACAATTAACATGTGCACATAGAAGCATCAAACACATATATCAACACAGTATGTATCTTGGGGAAAGAATCTCGCTAAAAACCACAAACTATCTGTATTTATATGATTGAGAACATGTAACAATACATAGTACAATACTCCTCGCAAGTACTCAGTACTATCTCCACCTGTTACACACAAACTAGCTCAGCTCTAAATCAATCGCTGGCTCAAATCTCCTCCACTGCTTGCCCGCCTCCACTGCGCAATCTTGCATGAGAATAGTGATGAATGGCTGAAACATTCACGTTTTTCCCTTGTGTGACACTGTGAAAACTCATTGGCATACTCAATCCCATTGATTGTGCAAATCACATGCACAACTATAGTCATAACTGACAGTTGTCTTTCCCTTTCGCTCACCTCTAACACTTGTCTCCACTGAATTGTCCATGCACTGAGTTAACTGATGTATTCTTTAGTTTCTTTATGAGTTAATAATTAGTGAATAAATGAATAACTAATTCACACCACTCAACATCAGTCTATTTTCCAGTTAGACTAACTACAACTAGTTCAACTAAGTCAAACTGAACACAACTCCATCAACTGCTGATCGAACTCCACAGAACTCAATCACTGAAGTCCTAACTGAAGTCCTCATTGCAATAGCTCAAGTTAAGCCATAGGAACCACGTATTTCCTTCTAGCAGCTACATGTGCCACATCCACAGCTCGAACTGAAGTGCTCCAAGGGAATAAGATAATGTTTATAGTCCAAATATTAGTAACAGCTAATAATATTTGACTGTTCTATTTTTAGCATGGCAGTCTAAAAATAGACTCCGCCTATATGTCTAAAAATAGAAGTCCATCTATTTTTACCAACATGACCAATCATCCACAAATAGCATCCTACATCTGCGCTACTACAACATATCCATGCATCTCGCACCATTGCACACCTCTCTGTGCCACCTAGCACTCTGTAAAACACTTGTGCCTCTCGCATTGCTGTAGCCTGCTAGCTATTCGTTGTCCTGGGATTCCCTGCGCTGTCACTGTCTCTGCTGCTCCATCCACATCTGTCTCTACCCAATCAGTTAGTTCCTGCTACTCCACATCGGGGCTCCCGTAGCAAGGTCTCATCCAAGAGGTTGGGTACCTCAAGGATCCTGCCCCTCCTCCTTGGGACGATCACTCTATATCACCCCACCTCCTACCTGGAGGTATGGCTGCATGTGATCCCTCAGCCCACGTGGCTCGACGTTTCCCCCTACTAGAGGTCTCTGCATGAGCAGATGTCTCTACTCGATCTCCACTCAGCTCCCCCTATTGTGGCTGCTCCACAACCTCCTGAAGCTACTGCACCAATCGTGGCTCCTCCACCATTGTCTGAGACTTCTTCTGGCTTTGCATGTTGAGAGGTAATATACCCTCCCTCTCAACCACCAAGTCTCCATCAGTTGCCTTGCTGCTCAAGGCTTTGCATGCATCTTGAACCTTAAGAGCATACAGGTTCTTGACCCGTGAACCAATCTGCTTCACCTGTCTAGTGATGATGTGTCTAAGGAAAACCTTTCCCTCTCTAAAGACTACATCATAGCCTCTATCTTCCAGCATCGCGATCGACACCAAGTTTCTCTTCAGTCCTGGTACATACTTGACATCGGTCAAGGTAAGGTGAGATCCATGCTCCCTCTGAAAAATAACTGTGCCTACACCTGAGACACTATACTTCTCATCATTACCCAACGCTATGAGTATTTGGAGATCTTTCTCCTCCAAAGTACTGAACAAAATTTTGTCGCCTATCATGTGGAAAGAAGCTCCAATATGAAGAAACCAACCACTTCCCACCATGGATGAAACCATGCATGCGAAGAGTGTGAAATCCAACTCAAACTGTGAAGCAAGTGCCTCACCTTTAGATCCTTCCCCAAATCCCTTCTTGGATTTCCTCTGTGGAAAATTTGCAGCATAATGGCCCACCTCATGACAACGAAAACATCGCACTTTCAATTTGTCTCCCTTCTTCCCATCATTGGAAGAACTGGATTCGGAAAGAGAAACCTTCTCATTTCCCTTCTTTGCCTTACTCGCTAAGGCACAATTCTCCTTATCATGCATAGATGAAGAACCGTCTCTGGTGTTCCGCCTGATCTCCTCTTGCACAAGATCTGACCAAAGTCTCTCCCATCCTAGCAATTTCTCCCGACCATTGACAGAGTCCTGATAAGAATGCCAACTCTTCGGAAGACCAAGTAGAGCCAAGCTCACCAAGTCCTCATCATCAACAGTCACCCCCACACTTCCCAGCTCATCTGGGCATTGGGTGAACTTCGTGAGATACTGGGGCATACTGTCTCCATTCTCACACTTAGATGTTTCTGAGTTTATCCTTGAGTGCCATTCACCAGCTCAAAACTCAACCGCTTCTGATCTAAAATTCGTGAGAACAAAGTATTTCTCGTACAGAGATCGACTGTATGGGCATTCACCGGATATCTCACCTTCCAAAAGAAGGATGAATACAGAGGCTACCTGGCCTGATTACAGACTCTGCCTGATGAAATAAAATGTAAAAACTTTCTGAATAATAGATCCGATGATCAACTACACTTTGATATCATGTAGAAATCTCTTCTACAAATCAACCAGCTCTGATACCATGTATAAATTTTAGGAATAATATGACACTTATTCAACCGAGATTATTCTGATTATACACTATTGCGAAATGCATGCATAATACATAATCTCATCTACCATTGATCATCAATTTTGTAGAAGCAGAAACAATTAACATGTGCACATAGAAGCATCAAACACATATATCAACACAGTATGTATCCCGGGGAAAGCATCTCACTAACCAAACTATCTGTATATTATATGATTGAGAACATGTAACAATACATAGTACAATACTCCTCGCAAGTACTCAATACTATCTCCACCTGTTACACACAAACTAGCTCAGATTTGAATCAATCGCTGGCTCAAATCTCCTCCGCTGCTTGCCTGCCTCCACTACGCAGTCCTGCATGAGAATAGTGATGAATGGCTGAACCATTCATGTGTTTCCCTTGTGTAACACTGTGCAAATGCATTGGCATACTCAATCCCACTGATTGTGCAAATCACATGCACAACTATAGTCATAACTGACAACTGTCTTGCCCTTTCACTCATCTCTAACACTTGTCTCCACTGAATTGTCCATGCACTGAGTTAACTGATGTATTCTTTAGTTTCTTTATGAGTTAATAATTAGTGAATTAATTAATAACTAATTCACACCACTCAACATTAGTCTATTTGCCAGTTAGACTAACTACAACTAGTTCAACTAAGTCAAATTGAACACAACTCATCAACTTTGGATCCAACTCCACAGAACTCAATCACTGAAGTCCTAACTGAAGTCCTCCATGCAATAGCTCAATTTAACCCATAGGAACCACGTATTTCCTTCTGGCAGCTGCATGTGCCACATCCGTAGCTCGAATTGAAGTGCTCCAAGAGAATAAGATAATGTTTATAGTCCAAATATTAGTATGAGCGATTAATATTCCACTGTTCTACTTTTAGCCTGGCAGTCTAAAAATAGATTATGCCCATATGTCTAAAAATAGAAGTCCATCTATTTTTACCAACATGACCAATCATCCACAAATAGCATCCTGCAACTCATAGACCATGATCCAAATGTCTAAAAATAGACATAGTCTAAAAATAGACTTTGCGCCAAAAATAGCCTGCAGGTCCAGTTAGTGAAGACGACTTCTTTTCACTAAGCTCCATCATCTTGTTGCATTTTCACCACTCCCTCTCAACAAGATATGGATTATCTGCAATCCCTATCCTGTAACTCTAGAATGTTCTGCATGCAACACATCTACCCGATCCACTTGCTCCAACAACACTTGGAACAAAAAACACTCTGAACTGACCACACTGTTGGGCTAGGAACATACTCTGATGCTGAAGCTCTACCTGCTGCTGACAAGTGCTCCCTCTCTGACATCTGCGCTACTGCAACATATCCATGAATCTCACACCATTGCACACCTCTCTGTGCCACCTAGCACTGTGCAAAACACTTGTGCCTCTCGCATTGCTACAGCCTGCTAGCTATGCGATGTCCTGGGATTCCCTGCACTGTCACTCGCTCTGCCACTCCATCCGCATCTATCTCTACCCAATCAGTCAGTTCCTGCTACTCCACATCGGGGCTCCCGTAGCAAGGTCTCATCCAAGAGGTTGGGTACCTCAAGGATCCTACCCCTCCTCCTTGGGACGAACACTCTATATCGCCCCACCTCCTTCCTGGAGGTATGGCTGCATGTGATCCCTCAGCCCACCTGTCTCGAAGTTTCCCCCTACTGGAGGTCTCTACATGAGTATATGTCTCTACTTGATCCCCACTCAGCTCCCCCTGTTGTGGCTGCTCCACAACCTCCTGAAGCAACTGCACCAATCATGGCTCCTCCACAATTGTCTGAGACTTCTTCTGGCTCTGCATGTTGAGAGGTAGTATACCCTCCCTCTCAACCACCAATTCTCCATCAATTGCCTTGCTACTCAAGGCTTTGCATGCATCTTGAACCTCAAGAGCATATAGGTTCTTGACCCGAACCCTATCTTCCGGGTTTCTCCAGTTGTCTTACTGCGCAGGAAAGCCTTTCCCTCACTGAAAACAACATCATATCCCTTTTCTTCTAACATCACCACAGAGATAAGATTCTTCTTCAATCCTAGAACATGCATCACTTCCTTCAATACAAAGGGTTTACCAGACTCCCTCTCAAAGGAAATGGTACCGATACCGGTCGCACTATATCTACCATCATCG
>APFE030024215.1:91050-106383 GCA_000404065.3 Pinus taeda
CTCAGCTCCCCCTGTTGTGGTTGCTCCACAACCTCCTGAAGCTGTTGCACCAATTGTGGCTCCTCCACAATTGTTTGAGACTTCTTCTGGCTCTGCATTTTGAGAGGTAATATACCCTCCCTCTCAACCACCAAGTCTCCATCAGTTGCCTTGCTGCTCAAGGATTTGCATACATCTTGAAAAGAGCATATAGGTTCTTGACCCGTGAACCAATCTGCTTCACCTGTCTAGTGATGATGTGTCTAAGGAAAACCTTTCCCTCTCTGAAGACTACATCATAGCCTCTGTCTTCTAGCATCGACATCGACACCAAGTTTCTCTTCAGTCCTGGTACATACTTGACATCGGTCAAGGTAATTCGAGATCCATGCTCCCTCTGAAAAATAACCGTGCCTACACTTGAGACACTATACTTCTCATCATTACCCAACGCTATGAGTATCTGGAGAGCTTTCTCCTCCAAAGTACTGAACAAACTTTTGTTGCCTGTCATGTGGAAAGAAGCTCCACTATGAAGAAACCAACCACTTCCCACCATGAATGAAACCATGCATGCGAAGAGTGTGAAATCCAACTCAAATTGTGAAGCAAGTGCCTCACCTTTAGATCCTTCCCCAGATCCCTTCTTGGATTTCCTCCATGGACAATTTGTAGCATAATGGCCCACCTCATGACAATGAATGCATCACACTTTCGATTTGTCACCCTTCTTCCCATCATTGGAAGAATTGGATTCAGAAAGAGAAACCTTCTCCTTTCCCTTCTTTTCCTTACTCACTAAGGCATAGTTCTCTTCATCATGCATAGATTAAGAACTATCTCTAGTGTTCCACCTGATCTCCTCTTGCACAAGATCTAACCAAAGTCTCTCCCATCCTAGCAATTTCTCCCGACCATTGACAGAGTCCTGATAGGAATGCCAACTCTTCGGAAGACCAAGTAGAGCCAAGCTCACCAAGTCCTCATCATTGACAGTCACCCCCACACTTCCCAACTCATCCCGGCATTGGGTGAACTTCGTGAGATACTGGGGCATACTGTCTCCATTCTCACACTTAGATGTTTCTGAGTTTATCCTTGAGCGCCGTTCCACCAACTCAAAACTCAACCGCTTTTGATCTAAAATTCGGAGAACAAAGTATTTCTCGTACGGAGATCGATTGTATGGGCATTCACCGGATATCTCACCTTCCAAAATAAGGATGAATCCAGAAGCTACCTGGCCTAATTACAGACTTTGTCTAAAGAAATAAAATGTAAACACTTTCTGAATAATAGATCTGATGATCAACTACACTTTGATATCATGTAGAAATCTCTTCTACAAATCAACCAACTCTGATACCATGTAGAAATTTTATGACTAATATGACACTTATTCAACCGAAATTATCCTGATTATACACTATTGCGGAATGCATGCATAATAAATAATCTCATCTACCATTGATCATCAATTTTGCAGAAGCAGAAACAATTAACATGTGCACATAGAAGCATCAAACACATATATCAACACAGTATGTGTCCCGGGGAAAGCATCTTGCTAAAAACCCCAAACTATCTGTATATTATATGATTGAGAACATGTAACAATACATAGTACAATACTCCTCGCAAGTACTCAGTAATATCTCCACCTGTTACACACAAACTAGCTCAGATCTGAATCAATCGTTGGCTCAAATCTCCTCCGCTGCTTGCCTGCCTCCACTGCGCAATCCTGCATGAGAATAGTGATGAATGGCTGAACCATTCATGTGTTTCCCTTGTGTAACATTGTGCAAACTCATTGGCATACTCAATCCCACTGATTGTGCAATTCACATGCACAAGTATAGTCACAACTGACAGCTGTCTTGCCCTTTCACTCACCTCTAACACTTGTCTCCACTGAACTATCCATGCACTAAGTTAATTGATGTATTCTTTAGTTTCTTTCTGAGTTAATAATTAGTGAATTAATTAATAACTAATTCACGCCACTCAACATTAGTCTATTTTCCAGTTAGACTAACCACAACTAGTTCAACTAAGTCAAACTGAACACAACTCCATCAACTCCCGATCCAACTCCACAGAACTCAATCACTAAAGTCCCAACTGAAGTCCTCCATGCAATAGCTCAAGTTAACCCATAGGAACCACGTATTTCCTTCTGGCAGCTACATGTGCCACATCCGTAGCTCGAACTGAAGTGCTCCAAGAGAATAAGATAATGTTTATAGTCCAAATATTATTAAGAGCTAATAATATTCGACTGTTCTATTTTTAGCCTGGCAGTCTAAAAATAGACTCCGCCCATGTCTAAAAATAGAAGTCCATCTATTTTTACCAACATTACCAATCATCCACAAATAGCATCCTGCAACTCATAGACCATGATCCATATGTCTAAAAATAGACATAGTCTAAAAATAGACTTTGCGCCAAAAATAGCCTGCGGGTCCACTTAGTGAAGACGACTTCTTTTCACTAAGCTCCATCATCTTGTTGCGTTTTCAACACATTTTGCTGCAATTTAGTTATTAGTTTCAAGTTGGAAAAATGATTGTTTGTTTGGTGTGCATGTATTATTGGTAACTTTCAGGGTTGGCATATCCATCCTAAATTCCTCCTACCACCATCAACCTTTTTCCCCTCACCTCACAATGCCCCCAACACTGCCACCAAAATTATGTTTCTGGGTCATTGAAGGACATTGTGTGCATTGGTTTTTGTGAATTAAGGGACTCTGAGAGGTTCTAGGCTTGCAAAAAGCTTCATACAACCTTCATATACCTTCGTCCACCCTTTTCCACCTTTAGATCAACATTTCCACCCTCAAAATGCTCATAGATCTAATCATGTAGCAAAAACAGGGGAATCTTGGAGTAATCTTGTAGCACCATGTAAACTTGACCAAATTTGCTCCAATAGATTTATTTTTGTCTCTTAGTCTTGAATAATGAACCCTAGGCTATGAATCTATGGTTGAGGAGGACCAAAAGCCACTTAAGTCCTACCTTTTTTTCACTGCAACAAAATTATGCAATTAGTGTTCGAGAAAAAAAATTCTAAATTTGAAATACATTGATGACTTTCTTGGTTGTCTCATGAAATGCCTAATGAACTCTACCACTAAAGCTAAATATCTTTGAAAACAGTGATGAAAGTTTGATTTACCAATGCAAAGTAGATCAGGGTTGTTTCTTTTTAATTCATGCTTCTTTTAGGGTTTCAATTACAAGCATTGTAATTGCAAAGGTTAGTTTCCTTTTCAATGCAACTTTTCGCATTCAGCAATTAGACTAGTGTTTACATTTTGAAAGTAGATTAGTGTCTCCATTTCTACAAGTAGTATAGATTTTACATTCATGCAACTAGAGTTAGCATTTACATTTTAACAAGTAGTATTCTCTTTCCTTTTGCAAGTAGAATAATATTTCCATTTCTGCAATTCGGATAGAACTCTCTGTTTATGCAATTTTGTTTCTTGATTGGTCTATGTATGCCTTGGTATGGTCTATTGATTGAAAGTGATATGAGTAGAACTTAACCTACTATACATATAGAATTGTCACCACTTAAGTTTGTACGAGGCCTAGGTTGATAATTAAAGTTGGTGGCCTTGGGAGTTGCAACACTCTTGTTGCAATACTGAGGCTCATCCCTTTTTGGCACTGTTGTTGTGGAGGTGTCCAATTATGTGTTGTTTCTACTTAGAAGTGTCATTTCTTTTTCATATTTTGTTTTGCATCAGCGTTGTTTGATTTGAAAAAATTCAAAAAAAGGGAAAACACAAGAAAACATAAAATATTCCATGCCTCTATGGTAAATAGAATATGTATAAAAATAGTAAAAATAATATACACAAACAATTATTAAGTAAATAATAATTAGTAGGGAAGAGGGGTGTCTCTATAGACATGATTGTTCGTGAAAGGGTACTTACCTAGCTATATATACAAGATCTTCACTCTTAATTGTAACATCATTCTCACTCCTACATTTTAATGTATATTCTTGTATCATAAATGGAGATCTACATATTCCAAGTCCTCTAGAGTATTTAACTTGAAGAACAAACTTTGTTCGTTCCATTTGGTATTAGAGTAGTTCGGTCCTCTGGCCGCTTAACTACTTCACAAAGCTACATTCTTCAATCCAAGTCTTTGACCGTCAAATTTATCAACATCGTTTTCGTTGAAGCGTTTCACTACCAGCATGTGGATTTTCTTCATATCTTCATTTAGGACTTTGGCCATTTTCAAACTATATATATAAACCCTTGGCCATTAAAATTTTGTCGTTGAAGAAATAATTGTTTTGCTATAATCTTGAAGAAACCAGAAATCACCATTGAAGTTATATATGATTCAGAAAATTATTGTAATATTACAACAGTCAGAATTTACGTGTTGCAACATGAAATAATTATAAATATCACTGGTTAATAACCACAATAGCTATTATGGACTAAGTATGATGCATTGACTGTGATTTGAAAGATCACAATATTTGGTTAGAAATAATTGTTAAGCCATACGAAATAATTGTTGAATAGATGCTTAAATATTTCCGCCATTCCAAATCCCAATTATTGGATCTGCAAACTCGACGTAATGGAACAACCATGACAAAGGGAAATCGCGAATGAGAAAAAGAATCTGTCATGAATTAGAAGTGGCCAACAAACATTGTTGAAGATTCCAAGAAACAACCCATTAACCTTCTGGACTGGCTAGTGTGCATTACAAAGTCATTGACTAGCGATATTTGTTCATATTACGCCACTACAGGCTATCAACCATTCCAACATTCAGAGGCACGTGACATACTAGTGAAAGTCGACCCTGATACCCACTACTTTCTGTCATGAATTAGACTAGAAGGTTGTTCAATCCGTGGTTTCCATAAAGCTATTATTGGAAGCAAAGATATGCATCAGGATAAGGGAAATCAAGGATTTACACCGGTTTAAATAAATGTGATGGTTGGAATAAATAAGATTTGAATTGCAGTGGAAAGAAAATATCTGTTTTCTAATCTAATTGATTATTAATTTAAAAAAACAAGGGTTTTCAAGGCAATGATACTAATAATTGAAGTCTAATATATTAGTGGATAAGAAAGGCTATTAATATAGTATCAAGGTTAATAATATTAAGCAGAGGCATTTGAAGTTATTAAAAGAGAACTCTTAAGTTAATTAAAAGAGTATTTATGCTCCTTAGATATAAAGGAGCCTAACTCGAAGTAAGGAGGAAGAATATTAAGGAGTTTTGGGAATTTGTGAACTTAATCAAAAAGATTATTATTATAATAATCTAAAGAAAATTATGGTTAAATATATTATAATAATTAGAAAAAGAAAAGGAAAATAAATAAATAAAAGTAAAGTAAAGTCTAAATAATTAAATATTCAAGGAAAAAGAAATGAAAATGTTCCAATTCAAAGTTATAAGGGGACTTAATTATGTTAAGTCCCTATAATACTAGTGATTCCCCATTACTATTGTCATTGTAGCTTTTATTGTTAATGTTGTGCCCCTATTGTCCCCATATTGTTATTATTGTGCCCAATAAAAGCCCACTATTGTTATTGTTGTGCCCTTATATTATTATTGTTATGTCAACTTTGATTATATTGTAACCCATTAGACTCCTATATATAGAAAGGAGGTTTTGTCATTTGTATCATCCAAGAACTATTCATTTGTGTAATTTAAAGGAGGTTTCCCCTTCGAAGAGGCTTATTTTGAAGTCGTTGATCTATCCTTTCTATCTTTTTATGAGTTGGTTTCTTAACATTTGATATCAGAGCTTTGGATTGTAGGGTTTCTTTGTTCTAAATAGATCATCGTGGAATTTTTGGTATAAAGTTTTTTCGACGACGTTTAAGAATCTGAAATTAAAACCCATTTGAGTCGAAATATCGATGAACTTCGGGTCCCAATTATCATTTCACGCTATATTTGCGGAGATATGATCCACATAAGTTAAGGTTTTTGTAGGCTCCCGAATTACATTCCAAATAGATGACCTTGGGAAAATCATCATAACATTCTCTCTAAGCATAGGATTGAGATTTCGTAAGAAGTTACAGAAACAAAATGGACTATAGTTTTTTGTGTATTGGTTTTAGATCCAAAGGTCAAAATAGTGACACAGGCCATTTTGTACAAGTTCGATCTACTGAAAAAGTATATAATAAGGTCATCTTGGGAGATTGTGCATAACTCTTTCTTGGAGAATCTACTTTCAATTAAACTGATGGCAATGGCAAGAGGAATTAGAGGGATACCACAGGACTAAATTTCAGACCTTATAGATTCGTAATTACAGAGATACAATAGATTCAATATTGAGGGCCTACAAAGCGAAAAAAAAAATGTATAATCTTTTTAAAATTTTGCATAAGTTTGGGTTGAAAAAATAGTTTGAAGTGATTCAAAGGGCATAGTGAAGCATAATTATCATTAATTGATGCCCCGAAGAAAGAAAATGGAAACACATAGTAAACAACCTGAAATCTCTAGCATGACTCATCAAGAACAGGAAGAAATGCAACATGATATATCAAAATTACGAGATCAAGTGCAACAAATTTCACTTTCACAAAAGGTAACAGAAGCTAAGATGGATGGTTTAAAGAAAGGCGTGGAAGCTAAGATGAATGGCGTGGAAGATAATATGGATGGCATGGAAGCTAAGATGAATGGAATGGAACCTAAGATGGATGGCATGGAACCTAAGATGAATGGTGTGGACGCTAAGATGGATGGTATAGAAGAAAAATTGAAAGGCAACATGGAGGATTTGAAGATAGATTTGACAATGCTGCTACAATAAATGCTTACTAATGGCTAAAGGGTAGTAAAGGAAACTCATGATGAGAAAAAAGAAATGTTAATCATGATTTCATAGACTCTAACATTGGATTGAAGACCCACCATGTTCCAAAGATCGATATGAGGAAGTTTGATGGCAAGGATCCCGTAACATGGATACTACAGATGGAGAAATATTTTGATCTCCATAATGTGAAAAACATACAAAAGGTACGCATTGCAACTTTATATTTGGAACCAAATCATTTTGTATGGTATTGATGGCTTTGTTCTCGTAAACAAATTGTCACTTGGGAAATGTTTACGGAAGAAATGATAGCACATTATGAGGATACAATAAGCAACACCGTTTTTAGCCAATTGATAAATCTCAAACAAAAGGGTCCAGTGATGGAGCACATTGAGGACTTCCAAAAATTGAATATAAGGGTAAGAAATATTCCAGAGGAGCATAGGATTGATGTGTTCATAGGGACTTTAAAGGATAACATCTAACATGAGATTCACCTTTGGGAACCTGATTCATTGGAGGAGTCATTCAAGAAAATATGGCAACAAGGAAACCTACCACTCACAACTATAAATATGGAAGTGTTGTTGCCCCTAGCATTCCACAACTTACAAGGTTGACACCACAACAATTGGAAGAAAAAAAACAAAAGGGCTCTGTTACAATTGTGATAGAAAATACACTAAAGGTCATAAGTGTGCTGAGAAGAAATTATTTTACATAGATTGTGAAGAGAAGGAAGAAAATGAACAAGAAATGTCAAAAGAAGAGGATATACACCTGTTACGAGAATAAGTACCCTAGGGCTTTGTGTTAGAACCTCAATAGAGCAAGATTAATTTACAACAAGAAACATGCATACAACTCAGGAAACATGCTTAAATAAACAAACTATGTAAGGATGAACATACCGGAATGTCCTTCGTTTGGGTAGTTCCAGTAGGATTTAGACCCTCTACAACACCTGATGATCTTCGAATTTGCAAATCAACCAATCCGAACATACATAACAACATATAGATAAAGCATTTTAATGAAATCAACTTTATATCATATAAGTAAGATGATTAGTTATACATCCAATTGACATTCATACATGAATTACAACAACATCTGATGCATAAACAAGGTCAATCTTAGGAACAAGACAGTGTTTCTTTTTATTGTAGAAAACTATAATAAACATGGAAAGAGTTCACCTAAGTCTTCTTCTTCCAGCTCCAAGCAGAACCGTCCTCCGGATCCGTCTAGTCCCAGTCTTCAATAGCCTCCTTCCATAACCAACACCATGATATCTCAAGCAAGTGGGAGAATATCATCTCTCAAGGAAACAAGGGTTTCCTAAACTTGGGGAAGTGCTTGAAGCATAGGGACACTTCAGACTAAGTCAGGGGATAATCTTAGTATAGTAATTCTATCTCTTCTCTCCTCCTTAAGGCCTTCCCATAGAAGTCTATTTATACTTCTCCCAATTAATTTTTTAGTTGGGAAACTGTTGGGCCACGGGCATTAGGAGGTAATCAACAGGTAAAACCCATGAATTCCGCCCTTAGTTAAGGAAATTTAATTTTTTTAAGAGTTTTAACACATATACTTCGGTTGGGTATCGACTAACCCGCGCGTACACGCTTTTATCACAGGGAAAAGTAGTGTACAAGGAGTAAAACATTGTTTTTAAAATATTTGGACCAAGTCTGGAAGGAGGGGTTTCCCTAGGCCATAAACCAAGCATCAAAAATACCAAAGGTGATATTTGGAGCTATAACAACACCAAGAACAAATGCTAGAGAAAGAAGAAATGAATCCGACCATATCTTGTAATGCATTGGTCAGAATTACCACTCCTCAAACTATCAAGATAGAGGTACATATCAAGAAGAAAAAGTTAACAGTGTTGATTGATTCAGGGAATACCCATAATTTTATTCATTGTAAGATAGATAAGGAATTTAATTTCTTCCTATATCCAACATCAGAGTGTCAAGTGATGGTTGCAAGTGGAGGAACCATAAATTTCTTTGGAAAGTTCCATAATATCAAGCTATCCATGGGGGAATATGTATTGAATAACCTAATTATTTCCATTCCAATGGGTGGCACTAATGTTGTACCAAGAGTCCAATGGCTACAATCTGTGGGTGCGATAAATTTTAATTTTGAAGAACTTTTTTTGAATTTTGTTTGGAAGGAAATGAAGTTGAATCAAGGGGTATCACAGGGAAAATGGGAAAGATAATAAGCTCTAACGAGATGACAAAGCTTCTAAAGAAATAACAACGAGGCGTAATTGCACAATTATGTTCGCTAGAGGTTCCCACATCGAAATCATCCATTTCTCCAGATATCCAGAAAAAATTGGACAATCATTCCAAGGTATTTGAGACTTCCAAAGGCCTCCCACATATTCATGATCATGATCATGCTATTCATTTGATTCCAAGAAGTGTTCCTTCAAACATCAGGCCTTAGATATCCATATGCTCAAAAGAGTGAAATTGAACATATGGTTGCAAAAATGCTAGAGGCTGGTATAATTCAACTTAGTCAAAGTTATCTCTCTTCGTTAGTAGTATTGGTACACAATAAGGATGGATCATGGTGCATGTGTCCGAATTATAGGGAGCTCAACATGCTTACTATTAAAGATAAATTTCCCATTCTTATCATTGATGAATTATTGGATGAATTGCATGGATCAATTTAATTCACCAAGTGGGATCTTCATTTAGGATATCATCACATCAGAATGAAGATTGAAGACATTCCAAAAACAACATTTAGAGCTCATGAGGTTCATTATGAATTTTTTGTCATGCCTTTTGGCCTTACCAATGCACCTTCTACATTCAAAGTTTGATGATTTTCATTTTCAAACCCTTAGAAAAATTGTGTTAGTATTTTTTAATGGTATACTCATCTATAGCAATTCTTGGAAGGATCATGTTCAACATGTTGACAGGGTGCTCAAACTATTGGATGAGAAACAATTATATGCAAAAAGCTCCAAATGTTTCTTTGGAGTACAAGAGGTGGAATATCTAGGTCATATTGTATCTCATGAAGGTGTTAAGGTAGACCTTAGCAAAATTAAAGCCATTAATGAATGGAAAATCCCCATATCCATAAAGATTCTGTGAGGATTTATTGGGCACACAAGGTATTATCACAAGTTTGTTAAGAATTATGCGAGAATAGCAGCACCTCTAACAACATTAATGAAAAAGATGTATTTTCATGGACTCCAGAAGCAATGAAGGCCTTTGAACATCTTAAAGAGGCAATGTGCCAAACACCGGTCTTAGCTACGTCAGACTTCACAAAAACCTTTATTGTGGAATGTGATGCCTCAGGAAATGGAATTGGTGATGTTTTAATTCAAGAAGAAAGATCCATTTCTTTTGAAAGTCATCCAATCAAAGTAAAATATTTATAGAAAGCTATTTATGAGAAGGAAATGTTGGCAATACTACATGCACTTAAGAAATGATGACCCTACCTAATGGTAAGAAACTTCAAGGTAAAAACGGATCATGATAGTCTTAAATACTTTTTAGAATAAAGATTATCTTTGGAAGAGCAACAAAAATGGGTCACAAAGATGTTGGGTTATTACTTTGAAATCATCTATAAAAAAGGGAAGAAAAATGTTGTGGCAGATGCACTCTCAAGAAAGGATGAGGATATGGAAGAATTGCTTTGCGCCATTTCGATTATCAAACCAGATTGGATAAATGAACCAAGGGATGAATGGAAGAATAACGAAGAAGTGTGGGCACTCATTCAAAAGTTACAACAAGATATTAGTACATCTGATACATTTAAGTGGAAAAATGATTCGTTATGGTACAGAGATCGCTTATACATATGTAAGAATTTCCAACTCAAACAAAAAATTCTTATGGAATTGCACACCTCTCCCTTAGGAGGGAAGTTAGGATTTTTAAAAACTTACCACAGGGTTAAGAAGGTTTTTTTTTGGGATGGCCTTAAATCTGATATTCAGAAGTTTGTGGTAGAATGTTTGGTTTTCCAACAAAATAAAGTTGAAACAATTTAGACCCTAGGTCTATTACAACTTTTATCGATTCCAAGTCAATGTTGGAAGGAGGTTTCAATGGATTTATCATAGGTTTACCCAAGTTTGAAGGAAAGAATTTCATCATGGTGGTAGTTGACAAATTTACCAAGTATGCACACTTTTGTGCATTTTATCTCATCCATTTAAAGCCAATACAGTTTCTACTGCATTTATGGAAACAATTCAAAAGCTACATGGAAACCCAAAGATTATTGTAAGTGGCAGAGATCCCATTTTCACTGGAAATTGCCAGAGAAAATTATTTTCTTGTCTTGATACTCAGTTAGCTCATAGCTCATCTTAACATCCTCAATCTGATGGGAAAAATGAGATAGTAAACAAATTTTTGGAAGGATATCTTTGTTGCTTTGTATCTGATAAACAAACACAAAAGGTCAAATGGTTGCCTCTGCCTGAATGTTGGTATAACACTTCCTTCCATACTACAACAAAAATGACCCCATTTATGGCACTTTATGGATATCATCCACCGTCCATCACATCATATTTAAGAGAAAATTCTAAGGTTCAAGAAGTGGAAGATCACATTGAGCATCAACAACAAGTTCTCCAACTCTTAAAGGATAACCTCACTTTGGCACAAAATAGAATGAAACAAAAGGAAGATCAACATCACAGCGAAAGAATTTTTGATGTAGGTGACTGGGTATTTCTATGGCTACAACCATATAAAAAAATTTCCTTCAAGCAAGCTAAGAAGGATAATAAATTATCTCTAAAGTATTATGGTCCATACAAGGTTTTGCAAAAGATTGGTACTATGGCATACAAATTGTAGCTTCCTACATCTTCCCGAGTGTACCCAGTTTTCCATGTTTCATGCTTAAAGAAGGTTATATGTGAAAAGCTCCTAGTGTTACACTGAAATTTGTCACCATGACTATCTGCAGTTAATATGGCTCCATCAATAGTCATATTATCCTCCTTGTCAAGCCTCATACCTCTGCTCTTCATGTCAAACTTCAAAAAGAGAGAAAGTCACTTAAAAACATGTTTAACTCTGGGTACGCAGGTTCTCTCTACCTTGCCTGCGTGTACGCACTCCAAACACACTGTACCTGCGTACTTGTACGCTCTGTAAGTCAAGGGATGGGTGCGTACCCCTGTAAAGGTCAAAAGGCGCGAGTTTCATCTTTAAAAAGTTACTTGGTCACTTCTAGAGCCTTCTAGAAGAGTGTTTGACGTGTATTGAGCGCCTCCAGATGGTTCATGCATCCCTATGATAGAGGAACTTATCCCATCAAGAGAGGAGCTACCCCATCCAAAGAGGGAGTATCCCATTGATGTTGGACCTGAATAACTTCCTCTAGAACACTATAAATACAGGCATTGGGCCAGAGGAGGGGAGGTTGAAAGCTGAACATTCCAAAGGGTAGATGCTGCTGGAATTAGGACTTCCATGTAGAAGCTTGTGAGGAGAGATTACCATCCTTTCTTGTTTCATTTGGAAGTGGGTGAGCTTGTCAAAGTAGAGGAAAACTCTTGCTGGACCCTGGGAGGAACTTGCACAACACCAAGGCTCAGGTTGTAATGGTTTCCTTTTTGTTTCCTTAATACAAATAAGTCCATTCTTCTCAATGATTTGTTGTTAATGAATTGTTTCATATACTCCTTGGTCTATATGTTGAATATGTTTTGTTTTATGGAAAATTCGGGTGTTATGTAATCGTTTGATTGTTAGTGTATGCAGGTTTCGAAGTGAAGGATGAGCTCATCTGGATCAGCAAGGCTGGACTGCTACGACAAGCATTGGACCTAAGGTAAGATCGGAAGACACTTGGTTTCTCATAGAATAATGTATGTTTAGAGAAGGATTGCTCTTGTTTGGTTTGTTTGTCACTAGAGAGTCTTAGACTCCTAGGGAGGTTAGGTTTGTCCGCAAAAATAACTCTTTCCGCATGACAACTGGCATGGTGTAGGTTTTAACCACGTACAGAAATTACTTGCATATGAATTCTAAATCACAGGAAAAATAAAAAATGCGAGAGCATAACACATAAAACACATATACAAAAATATTTCCCATTGGATCCCAAAACCGGGACTACCAGCTTCATTTTTCATTATGTTCCTTTAAACGTTACA
Organism: Pinus taeda; assembly: GCA_000404065.3. Taxonomy (NCBI): domain Eukaryota; kingdom Viridiplantae; phylum Streptophyta; class Pinopsida; order Pinales; family Pinaceae; genus Pinus; species Pinus taeda. The sequence continues at coordinate 104,078 of APFE030024215.1, forward strand.
ATACATATTTATACATGGCAAAGCATCCAATACCATGGACCGAAAACCATTGCGTCCAAAACCATGGAACGAAAACCATAGGTAGGTTTGCCCAACCTAATATAGGGTCCAAAATTTTTTTTCCCAGGGCACTGCCCCAGACCCGTAGAGGGGGGCTACCCACCCACATCAAAACCCCCCGACAGGGGGGGCTGCCACCCCCACTGTGACCCCCCCGCTGTGCAATCGGCACAATGAAAGGGGGGCTCTGCCCCCCCTCTAACCCCCCGGTTCACTACATAGGTTAGTCATGGAAATAATATAACACAACCCAACAATCTCCCAATTGTTGTTTTCTTTCCAAAAGGGGGCCACAGGAGAGCTTAGTCATTTTTCCAGCCCTGAAACACCCATTGTTTCTCTACACCAAGAGAACTTCTTAGATGTCAATGCATCTGCAGTATTCTTCAAAGTGTCCACCTTTACCAGAAACACCTTTTTTTCTTCTATCATATCCCTCACAAAGTGATACTAAACATCAATGTGCTTTGTCGTTGAATGATAAGCATGGTTCTTTGCTAAGAAAATTGCACTTTGGCTGTCACAGTCTATCCTTATAGCTCCCTTTACTAACCCCATACTTGAACACAATCTTTGCAACCAAACTACTTCCTTGCTTGCATGAGTGGCTGCCATTTATTCTGCTTCTGTAGTTGATAGTCCCACTACAGATTGTTTCTTACTCATCCAACTGACTGCACCTCCAAATAGGTTAAACGCATACCCACTTGTAGATATTCTCTGATCCAGATCTCCAGCCTAGTCTGCATCAACAAAGCCATGAATATCCAACACTCTATCCAATCTTGGTCTTGATATCACAAACCATAATCACTAGTGCCACGCAAATACCTAAAAAGCCGCTTCACTGTTGTCTAGTGCTCCTTCCTTGGTTTTGACATAAACCTGCTCAATACTCTCACTGCATGTGCAATGTCTAGTCTAGTATAGACCATTGCATACATCAAGCTACTGACTGCACTTGGATATGGAACACGACACATGTCCTCTTCCTCTTCTTGTGTCTTGGGACACTTTTCAATAGATAACCTCACACCTACAAGAATAGGAACCTTAACCGGCTTACTATCCTGCATATTAAACCTCTGCAGTATTGTCTCAACATACTTCCTCTGGTTTGACCAGAACTTCCTCTTTGCCTAATCTCTTTTAATTTCCATGCCCAAAATATAGTTTGCAGCACCGAGATATTTCATGTTGAATTTGGAGGACAATTGGGTCTTCAAATCTTGGATAATTTCTTTTTCATTTCCAACTAGGAACATATCATCGACATACAAGACCAGATAAATAGCACGGTCACCAATTAATTTAAAATACACACAGTGATGTGCTTTGCTTCTGGTGAAGCCAAGTCCCCGTATAAATGTATCAAATTTCTGATACCACATCCTTGGTGACTGTTTTAACCCATATAGAGACTTCTTCAACTTGCATACCAGTTCTTTCTTATCGTTCACCACAAAGCCTTCAGGTTGCTTCATGTAGATTTCGTCTTCCAAATCCCCATGAAGAAATGCTATCTTCACATCCATATGTTCTACCTCAAAATCAAAAGCAGCAGCAACAGATAAAAGTAATCTAGAAGTTACCTTGGCAACAGGAGAAAAAATATCACCAAATCAATTCCCGGCACCTGGGAATAACCTTTTGCTACCAACCGAGCTTTGTATTTCTCCACCTTCCCTTCTGCATTTGTCTTCTTCTTGAATACCTATTTGTTGCCAATGGGTTTCCTTCCAGCGGGAAAATCCACTAGATCCCAAGCCTCATTTTTGTGCAAAGATGCCATTTCATCAACCATGGCCTCTTTCCAGAGTTTTCCATCCTCTGAATCCACTGCTTCCTTCACAGTTCCGGGATCATCATCAGTAACAGACAAAGCAAAATTTGAACAGAAAGTAGATGGACTATACCTTTTTGGCTGCATTCTTTCTCGCGCTGATCTTCTCACAACCGGAGTTTGTGGCTTTTCATCTTCTGATTCCTACTCTGCTAGAGAGTATGATTCTTCCTCCTTTAGTTCAAATTCTAACTTCACAGGTTCCTTTGGTTGGACTTCATGTTTAATAACTTCTTTCACCTCTCTGAAAACCACATCTCGGTTGTACACAACCTTCCATGTGACTGGGTTCCAAAGCTTATAACCCTTTAAACCATCCTTATAACCAATAAAGATGCACTTTTCAGATTTACTATCCAACTTGGTTCGTTTGTCCTTTGGAACATGTACATATGCATCACAT
>APFE030024216.1:0-21878 GCA_000404065.3 Pinus taeda
GGGGGAAGCAGAGGAGGACGAGGAGGAGGAGCGCAGGGGTAGAGGCAGAGAAGGAGGAGGAGGAGGAGGACGAGGGGGTGGAGGTGGTGGCAGAGGTAGAGGAGGGGGGGAGGAGGAGGAGTGGATCGAGAAGCACCAAGCGTTGGCTTTACACTCCCATTATGTATTTAGACTAGATTTAATTTTCGTGTCAGTCCCGTTGACATTCGTATTAGAGTCATAATTTATTGATGTCTTTCCCAACATGCATACAATGTGGTGTACTGCATTTGTGCATTTCTTTCACCACTTTTGACCCTAGTTCTTTCTAGATTGGAATATAATTTGTGCCTCGTATCTACTTTAGTTATAATTATTAAGATATCTATTTCCTCAAAGAAACTTGTATGTTCCAAAACATGCATGTTCAATTAATTACACATATTTCTATTAAATATATGAATAATAACTTAGTAAGACTTAGTTCCCTACAATAGTGTATATTTGGAGCATTTTCTTGCCCACGGTGACTTAAGAGACTCATCCAAAACCATATCAAAAACAAATTCCATCATTACATCTAGATGCACCAATCATCAAAATAATAAAATTACATAGTCTCGTACTTCACAACAGGACCTGTCTTCCATGAGTAAAATTTTTAGAATTTGTTTTAGGATGGAACCCACTTAATTAACCATAAATTTATTTATGTCCATTTATATACTTTTATTTGAAATATTTCTTGGTGTTGACGATGATCTATTGAAATTGCACTTGTGATTTTATCTTTTGTGTTTTCCATTTACCTCATAAGAGCTCAACATTTCTTCCCTTAAGATCTCTGATAAGCATCATCTACATTCTAGTTAAGCTATGTCCTTGCATAGGAATCGTTGACTAATAATTTTAATTCTAATATGAGTAAAGTAATATCGTGATAGTATGGTAGAGGAGACCTATTGGTACAAAATTAAGCATAGTATTCAACTTTCTTTATTCCCCATTACTCTTTTCAACAATTCCATGTCTATCTATCCTACATGATGACCACATCCCTAGAATTTCTCATCCAAATTTTTAATCCAATAATCATGCACTACAATTTGTTCATTTATCAAGTTCGAATATGAGCAAGGTCTATCATTTAAAGTATTTTAAACCATTTTTACCTCATGGCTTATGGTATAGAGTCTTTGTGCCCTCCTAAGAGAATTTAATGACAACTTAACTTCTGGGGAACATATAAAGAAATAAAAAATTTACCTTCTAAATAATTTACAACACTCAATAATTAGGAAAAATAGAACAGTGACCAATTTTCCATTTATACTTAAGGAAATTAATTAACAAGTGAATTGTTGTTATGTCGTGTATTACTCTTAACTCTACCACAAAATGTAGCCAAACTGGATAGCGTATAAAGTGAAAAACTATCACAAAATTGATTGGATGCATCATGTCTCCTAGTTCTTTGAAGGAGATCATTCCACAGATGCACATCATAAAACATTACGAACATTCCATTGTGAGTGCAGAAAATTTCATGTCCCCAGATACACTGGATTGTATTGCTCATTTAACCAAAACAATTCGCTATTTCTTTTTCATTGGGTGTTTAGACAATTAAGTTAATTTTTAATTTTCCTTGATTATCATCCTTCCTCAATTCATTATTTAAATTGGTCGGGCTATGTCTTTCATAATTCAACGAATTAAAAAAAATCCTCAACAGAACAAATTTCCCAATCGTCCAAACCAAGTACAATAATTTTAACCTAATTACAAGTGGATTTTGGTCAACCTCCTTCCTCAATTCATTATTTAAATTTAAATAGAGCAAGCAACGTGTTCAGCAATTAACAGTAGAAAACCCTCAATCCTCTTCACCCAAACCTAGTACAATAATATTGAAGAAGAGTTTAAAAGAGGGGTGGAAGGCTAGCATATGTTGTGATTATGTAATTGCAGATGCTTTTCCTATCTCCTATATGATGCACCAAAATGCCTTTAGGAAAAAATCATTGGTCACCCCTCTCAAATTAGTCCATAAATTTCCATTGTTTCTGGTTGTGACTAAGAATGAAGACAATAGTTATGAAATCAAGGAGACTTAGCAATAATTTATAGTGAAGTGAGCCAGTATACCTTAAACCATACATGAAACACCAAATAGAAAAATCATGCAAATTTCCTCATATGAGCAAGCCATCATAAAATAAGGCTATGCGCAGGGGGAGGAGGGGGGGAAGCAGAGGAGGACGAGGAGGAGGAGCGCAGGGGTAGAGGCAGAGAAGGAGGAGGACGAGGAGGACGAGGGGGTGGAGGTGGTGGCAGAGGTAGAGGAGGGGGGGAGGATGAGGAGTGGATCGAGAAGCACCAAGCGTTGGTTTTACACTCCCATTATGTATTTAGACTAGATTTAATTTTCGTGTCAGTCCCGTTGACATTCGTATTAGAGTCATAATTTATTGATGTCTTTCCCAACATGCATACAATGTGGTGTACTGCATTTGTGCATTTCTTTCACCACTTTTGACCCTAGTTCTTTCTAGATTGGAATATAATTTGTGCCTCGTATCTACTTTAGTTATAATTATTAAGATATCTATTTCCTCAAAGAAACTTGTATGTTCCAAAACATGCATGTTCAATTAGTTACACATATTTCAATTAAATATATGAATAATAACTTAGTAAGACTTAGTTCCCTACAATAGTGTATATTTGGAGCATTTTCTTGCCCACGGTGACTTAAAAGACTCATCCAAAACCATATCAAAAACAAATTCCATCATTACATCTAGATGCACCAATCATCAAAATAATAAGATTACACAGTCTCGTACTTCATAGTAGGACCTGTCTTCCATGAGTAAAATTTTTAGAATTTGTTTTAGGATGGAACCCACTTAATTAGCCATAAATTTATTTATGTCCATTTATATAATTTTATTTGAAATATTTCTTGGTGTTGACGATGATCTATGGAAATTGCACTTGTGATTTATCTTTTATGTTTTCCATTTACCTCATAAGAGTTCAACATTTCTTCCCTTAAGATCTCTCATAAGTATCATCTACATTCTAGTTAAGCTATGTCCTTGCATAGGAACCATTGACTTATAGTTTTAATTTTAATATGAGTAAAGTAATATGGTGATAGTATGGTAGAAGAAACCTATTGGTACAAAATTAAACATAGTATTCAACTTTCTTTATTCCCCATTACTCTTTTCAACAATTCCATGTCTATCTATCCTACATGATGACCACATCCCTAGAATTTCTCATCCAAATTTTTAATCCAATAATCATGCACTACAATTTGTTCATTTATCAAGTTCGAATATGAGCAAGGTCTATCATTTAAAGTATTTTAAACCATTTTTACCTCATGGCTTATGGTATAGAGTCTTTGTGCCCTCCTAAGAGAATTTAATGACAACTTAGCTTTTGGGGAACATATAAAGAAATAAAAAATTTACCTTCTAAATAATTTACAACACTCAATAATTAGGAAAAATAGAACAGTGACCAATTTTCCATTTATACTTATGGAAATTAATTAACACGTGAATTGTTGTTATGTCGTGTATTACTCTTAACTCTACCACAAAATGTAGCCAAACTGGATAGCTTATAAAGTGAAAAACTGTCACAAAATTGATTGGATGCATCCTATCTCCTAGTTCTTTGAAGGAGATCATTCCACAGATGCACATCATCAAACATTACGAACATTCCATTGTGAGTGCAGAAAATTTCATGTCCCCAGATACACTGGATTGTATTGCTCATTTAACCAAAACAATTCGCTATTTCTTTTTCATTGGGTGTTTAGACAATTAAGTTAATTTTTAATTTTCCTTGATTATCATCCTTCCTCAATTCATTATTTAAATTGGTCGGGCTATGTCTTTCATAATTCAACGAGTTAAAAAAAATCCTCAACAGAACAAATTTCCCAGTCATCCAAACCAAGTACAATAATTTTAACCTAATTACAAGTGGATTTTGGTCAACCTCCTTCCTCAATTCATTATTTAAATTTAAATAGAGCAAGCAACGTGTTCAGCAATTAACAGTAGAAAACCCTCAATCCTCTTCACCCAAACCTAGTACAATAATATTGAAGAAGAATTTAAAAGAGGGGTGGAAGGCTAGCATATGTGGTGATTATGTAATTGCAGATGCTTTTCCTATCTCCTATATGATGCACCAGAATGGATTTAGGAAAAAATCATTGGTCACCCCTCTCAAATTAGTCCATAAATTTCCATTGTTTCTGGTTGTGACTAAGAATGAAGACAATAGTTATGAAATCAAGGAGACTTAGCAATAATTTATAGTTAAGTGAGCCAGTATACCTTAAACCATACATGAAACACCAAATAGAAAAATCATGCAAATTTCCTCATATGAGCAAGCCATCATAAAATAAGGCCATGCGAGAGTCGTCATTGTGATCATAGCCAACATTTTCCCTGAGATTCCACACATGGCTTAGCCTTTCCCATTAGGATGTCATATTTTCAACAACACCCTGCTCTCGTCTTTCGCGATATAAATTCTTGCAACGGTGGTCTCAGGGACGTTTCTCGGCCTCCCTTACTAAACGACTGGAACACCTTGCGATAGCTCCCTCTATGGAAGAAATCGAAGGAAATCTAAAGAAAAATACATCCAATACAATTTGAGCAAGGAAGAGGATGATATTTGATACCAATGTATGGGTAGGAGGAGTATTTATATCAAAGAACTACTAATCGAACAGACATTGTGTAACGTCCATGCAAGGAGAAATTAACACAAGAGAAGATAAGATGAGCAATATTTTCCCACTGTCACTTTTATATGTGTAAGTAAGGATAAGTTTTCATTTGCTTGCTACAAGTATGGTAGCTTCACTCGCTTGCCTACCCGAGGGATAGTTGTCCTCGACCTAAAGAACACCTTGTGTTCTTATTACTTTTTCACCCAGAAAGAAACTCATAATTTCATAAGACCTTTACAAGTATTAGGATTACCTTAGGTGAATAAGGTTATTGTTTTCAATATGGAATGTAATTTAAATGATTTAAGGTATTAAAGGCACTCTTTATCCTTATTTGATTAGTGAGCGATAACAATTCGATACTTGGCCATGGAATGTCAAACCAAGTCTCCTTTTCTCAGATAATGTGGATACTCACATTGTTCTCCCCGAAACCAAGAAAGCATAACCATTATCCTACACCAAATTCCTTTCAAATGCCTCTAAATCTATGGATAGGGCCAAAAAAAAGAAATTATTGGGGACTAAAAGGAAAACAACAACCCTTAATGGGATTTTATCCAAAAACCCAGTTGGGAAGGTGTCTCTTTAGCTTTAAATCTACTAATAAAATGAACTACTTCCAAAAGCTACCAAAATCCAACGTCATCACTCATAGCAAACTATTACAGGGTCGGTGTAGACACACACAATCAGTTAACCCATTATTACTTAAAAGAAAGTAGGTGGAAGTGATTTTATCCACAGTGTGACTCTATTACCCAGAAATTGGATTTGATTTATTTGGAATGTTTTTATTTGTATTTAGTAAAAACGGAACCTCTGGCTTCATTAATAAACTATTTTGACAGTTTATTTTAGTATCATTCATTGCCTCGATATTTTTTTCGTGGTCATGATTTATCTCTAGCACCTATAACTACTTTTGTAACTTTAGAGAATGCTCAATTCCTGTTTAAGAAATAACCCTGAGGCTAAGGTTCTCTAAAATTGAGAAGTACTCATTTCGGATAAACAAAAGTGATCATTTCAAATACATTAACAAGAAGTTTTACAACACCTAGCCATCGATATTTGTATCATATATATGGTAGATTGGGTCCCGACTTCCCTGCTGACAATCCTTAGAAATCAAAACTTGAAATCACCATATTTGCTTCATGCCTATTTGTGGTTCTATCATTGCACCAGATTTCCAAGGATTTAAACATATGGGCATTCTTAACTTGGTAGTAAAGATTCCCAACATCTAAAATGGCATCACCGGAATGTCACATTTCTTGTGGTGCGCCTTTTACACTACACTTTTGTAGGGCTTCTCAGCGCTTGAGCCAACAACCATGAATGCATCTTGCACTCATTAAGATAATTGAGGATATTAAGTTAAGTAGAGAATATAGTTTAGTCATATTAATCACATTAAGCAGTCGATTCACATTAAGTGATGGCAAGATTTGGAAATTCTTTCATGGATGTGGCTTGACAACATTCACTCCCTAAAAACTTATTAAAATTTCCTCTAAAATTTCAGATTGATTTAAATCATAAATTATGATTTTATACTTATGTCAGTGTTAGGACTCAGAGCTGACCAATTTTGACCTTATATTTTTGCCATAATATTATCCTTTTCAGTCATAAGTTATAAGCTTTGATTACATAATGTATTAATCACCCCAAGGTACGAAGTAACTTTCCGCATATCTATATGTTTAATTGTTCATTGCATATTCGTGAGTATCTTTATATTTATCTTTGGAAAAGTTGACTAAGTTGCCAAGTAATTGTCTTAAGTCTGCAAGAATTATAATTTATAGTTGCTGTAACACCAGAAACAACAACTACGCAGTTGCTGCAACACCAGAAACAACAACTATGCAGTTGCTGCAACACCAAAACCAGCAACTACGCAGTTGCTACAGTCAGCAATAGCAACCATCTAAAGCGGGCTATTTTGCAACAGCTGGAATAAAAAATGGCAACTATCTGAAGAACACTGACGTGGCATGATCAAGCAGCTGTCTAAAGCTGGTAGAACACAGTCACCACGGCTTAAAACAGGAACAACATGGGGAAACGACAAAGGAATGCGAGAATCCCAAGAAGACGGTCGAAGTTGGTTCCCAGCTGTGTAACAACCAGAACCTAAGAAAGAATATATTATTATACTGTTGTAGCAACATTCTGTAATTCTTATTTTTGATAGAACGGGTTAAATGAATGAACTGTAATAATCTATTGTAATAGATGTCTCCTCTATAAAGAGGAGACATCTACATTAGGAGCGGGAGGATGGTCTGTAAGTGAGATTTTGAGAGACATCAACAAGTCTGAACTTTATTGTACTTGAATCTTTTGGCAGATGAATAGAAGATTGTTCTGAAGACTTAATCTAGCCTTTGTGTTCTGGGGAATCTTGTGAGAGGGACTGGGCCCACCTTCCTCACAAGATTCACCCATTTAATTTTCTGTCAAGTGTGTAAGTGCGTGATAGTTTCTTTCTACTGATACTCTGTTTGGATTCTGTAGCATTACCTCTGGTATTTCCATTTTGCTAGTACTCTGTTTCATTAATTGCTTGAAGTTGTGCAAGTGTATTTCACCGGTGAATTAGAATGCAGTGTGTATTACCAATCTGATTACAGGGGCAGGTGTTGAATGTCCTCACTTGGAGGATAGGGTCCTGATCCTCTGCCAATAGAGCATCCATATCTTTGTTTCCAGATTCATAATCTTAATTAATTACTTTTATTTTATCAGTACTGTGATAACTTAGCGTAAGAATCATGTATACTACAGCTCTTAATTCTTTTAGAATTAAGTACATACAGTACGCGGTAGCCTTTGGAATAAAAAGACCTTCCCAGGTTGACAATTAATGTGGTACTTGATTGTTTAATCAATAAACAATTCAACTAGCCAACATTTTAGCGTCGTTGCCGGGGAAGGCAACTAAAGATTTCTAAAAGCGTTAATGATTTCTTTGTGAAAATAACAGGTGCATGAGAGGACACAAGAAACCTAATTTCACAGGCAGTAAGGGAGGAAGAAATACTTTTATTGACGAAATCATCTCAAAGGCCGAAGCATCACAGAGGACGAGTTCCCGGAGACCCCAAATCCAATACTCCTCACAAACGAATCAACAGACGGAGGAAGTACTGGGACCTGAAAGGAAGCTGGAAGTACCAAAATACACTGAGGAACTAGTAGAAGAACCTGAAGAAACAAAAGATACAGAAGATAAAGTAAGCGATTCAGGAGAAAGACGAATGGAGGATAACAGAACGAAAGGAAGGGGGGAGAACTCACTCTCTACCCTGAAGTTCCCTATTGGGGACCTCCCGAGAGGAACGACCCCTATGAAGAACATTCCACTCTCAGCATTACCCAACTTCGATGGGTTATCCTCTGAAGACCCAGATGAATTCCTCTTTGAATTCGATATACTATAAAGAAGTTATGATTATATGAGTCCTAATCAGAAACTAAAACTATTTCCAGCAACACTAAAAGGGAACGCGTTGAGGTGGTTCATGAGCTTGGGAGCTCATGAAATCACCACTTAGGACTAGATGAAAGAGGGATTCCTGGCCAAATATCAAGACTATTACCGAACAAGATAAAGGAAGGAAGAATTGTTTAAAATGGTTCAGAAGGAGGACGAGAGCTTAGAATATTTTGTGGAAAGATTGCAGTATAATCTGCAGAGGTCTGACCACCCTAATATGAGTAAAGATATTCTGAAAACCATATTGCTAAAAGGGGTAAGAGATGACTGCTTGGACATGTTGAACATGCTGGGAAAAGGCGACATTTCCAAAGAATCATTTGACCAAATTATCAATCTCTGCATGAGATGCTCAAGAGGAGCGGGGATAATGTGTATTCAAGAGTTCAGAAGTCAGCCAGTGGAGGAGAAACAAGAGCCGAAATAGGTAACTTATTGGAAGAATTTAAAACTGAAATGCTAAGTTCTTTTGCTTCACAAATTCATGCTCTACAGGTTAAGAAGAAACAGGCGGAAGCAGAAGCTGCTCTAGCTATTTTCTGTTCCAAATGCAGAGGAAAACACCCACTCAGGGAATTCCCACTGGATAAGATACCTATCTACACAATCTGCGAGAAGGACCATGAAACCCAGTAATGCCCCTCTCTTCCTGGAATCAAAGTAGCATTGCAAACAACCAAAGAAGAGGCTGAAGCAGTGTACCTGATGACACGGAGGAGGCAATGGCCACAAAGACAAGGTATGAGCTGTAACACAGCATTCAGTCGTTGGAATAATAATTATCCTTTTCAAACAAACTACCCACCCATGAACCAAATGCAATACCCACCCTTTAATACAATGAATTTTCCACTTATGCAGCAACCAAATCTCCCTTTTCTTGATCCTACTATATGGAATCCTTGGGCTCCCCAGCAACCGTCTTTTAATCAATGGAATCCAAATTGGGCAGCCCAACAGATACCATTTCCTCAACAAAAAGAGTCTTGTAGGTAATCGACATTCAAAGTCAACCTGGCATCCCTATGCAATGTAATGATATCCATTTACGCTCCGGGAGGATAGTTGAACCCATCATAGATGACATTACTGACTCTGAAAAAGAAGAAACTAGAAAGGAAAAGTCATCCAACAAAGATACTGAAATTCTCGAATCATCGTCTAACGAGACTGTCCAAACAGTTGAACCACCCTTCCCTGAAAGATTGACTCTTAATAAAACGTTTGAGCCACCAACTTTTAATCTTTTAGGGGAACTGCAGAATTTATATGTCAAAATCCCATTATTGCAAGCACTAAGAGATGTCCCTATCTACGGTAGAACTGTTAGGGATATTTGTGTCAGGAAACCTGGAAGAAAAGCCAAGGAACCCCTCAGAGTTCATGTGATGGGAGAACTGACTGCTCTAATGACAGAAAAATAACCCCTGTGAAATATGGTGACCCTGGTCACCCTACAGTAACAGTTCAGGTCGGCAAAACCTTTGTCTCTAAAGTTCTAGTGGATCTAGGTGCTGCAATAAATATTATGACACTTGAAACAACACAATTACTGCAGTTGAAACACTTAATCAGGGAAACTCCAACCATTTTAGAGTTGGCTGACCGCTCTACAATTAAACCTGAATGAGTGATCGAAGACCTGGTAATTTCTGTAGAATCTTGGAATTACCCAGCCGACTTTGTGGTGTTACAAACTAGAACAAAGTTGGGGGGTCATCCATTAATTCTAGGAAGACCTTGGTTGGCTACAACAGATGCTTTCATCAGCTGTAGATCTGGATCAATGACAATATCCAATGGGCAGGAAACTAAACATTTGACTCTTTATCCTCATGCCACACCCATGATTAATAACGATAATTCAATATGGGTAGACTATGAGGATGAGGAAACCCAACCTATTTTAACTATCAGACAAGCTTTAACTCTCAAAAACTCAACCGAAGATGAATTAATCAGCAACTTTATTTCTAAACCTTATTCGGTTAGCTCAGAGATACATAATCACCTCACTACAATCCTAGAATCAGAATCCCAGAACAACCTTGAAACTGAAAATTTATCTCAGGTACTAGCTCGCAGTCCTTCCAAAAGTGTGACAGTAGAAATTGAACGAGGTAAAACATTAAATATAAATCCTAACCTAACAGATGATAAAAAACAACAGTTAATGAAGCTACTTAAAGAAAATAAAGAGGCATTCGCTTGGGATTATACAGACATGAAAGGGATTTCCCTTGAACTATGCACTCACCATATTTATATTAAAGAAGGATCTCGACCAGTTTGTCAGCCCCAAAGAAGGATGAATCCCAATCTAAGGGAAATAGTAAGAGAAGAGCTTCAAAAATTGTTAAATGCAAGATTTATATACGCCATATCCGATAGTGAATGGGTTTCTCCGCTAGTAATAGTACCCAAGAAAAATGGGAAATGGCGAGTATGTGTAGACTATAGAGCCCTAAATAAGGCCACCCAGAAGGATCATTTCCCATTACCATTCATTGATCAGGTATTAGATAACTTAGCTAGTAAGAAGTTCTTTTCCTTTTTGGATGGATTTAGCGGATATAATCAGATAAGCATTGCACCCCAAGACCAGGATAAAACAACTTTTACTAGCCCTTGGGGGACCTTTGCTTACAGTGTTCTCCCATTTGGGCTATGTAATGCACCAGCGACATTTCAAAGAGCAGTCATATGTATCTTTTCTAATATGATAAATGATTCTTTAGAAATTTTTATGGACGACTTTACTCCTTATCGAACAGCCTTCGAAGATGCTTTGCAAAATCTTGAAAAAGTACTTAAGTGGTGTATTGAAGCACATCTTGCCTTAAGTACTGAGAAATGCCATATGATGATGAATGAAGGCATTGTATTAGGCCACTTCATTTCATTATTAGGAATTCAAGTTGATCATGCAAAAATATAGGTAATTTTGACCCTCCCTATTCCCAAAACCTAGACAGAAGTAAGGAGCTTCTTAGGACATGCAGGGTACTATAGAATATTTATCAAAGATTTTTCTAAGATAGCTTCCCCTCTGTTTGTGTTATTAACAAAAAACGTTGAATTTAAGTGGACTGATGACTGTGAAAAAGCATTTGATCAGCTTAAACATCAGTTTTCCATAGCTCCCATTTTGAGAGGACCAGATTGGGCACTCCCCTTTCACATATCCTCTGATGCCTCAGACACTGCCATTGGAGCTGTCCTGGGAAAGGAAGAAAATGGTCTTCCCTATGCCATTTACATCATTAGTAAAAACATGACTCCCGCGGAACTTAATTACACGGTCACTGAGAAAAAAATTTCTAGCAGTTATTTATGCTATCAACAAATTTAGGCATTACATCACTGGTTATACTACTTTTGTGCATACCGATCACTCGGCCATTAAATACTTAATGAATAAATCAGTTACAAATGCCCGAGTCACTAGATGGTTACTGTTATTACAGGAATTGGATATCACAATTGTAGATAGACCAGAAAAAGAAAATGTAGTTGCTGACTTTCCTTCTCGATTGAAAACTAATGAAAATATTCCAGTAGATGATTCTTTTCCCGATGAGTATTTATTTGCAGTATCTGCCCACTCACCTTGGTACGCAGATATTGCCAACTACTTAGTTGTAGGAAAATTACCATCACACCTATCGCACAGAGGAAAAAGGAAAATCATTCAGCAGAGTGCTAGGTACAGTTGGATAAGCGGATGTCTGTTCCACACAGGAATAGATCAAGAAATCCGGAGATGCATTGGGGAAGAGGAGATTTATGACATACTAAAAGCTTGTCACGATGGCCCTTGTGGAGGACATTTTGTAGAAAAAAGAACATCACACAAGGTACTTAGAATGGGTTATTATTGGCCATCACTTTTTAAAGATGCCAGAAAATATGTGAAGACTTGCGACAGCTCTCAAAGAATGGGTCATCCTAACCATAGGGATGAAATGCCACTTAATCCCCAGGTAACTCTTGAACCTTTTGAGAAATGGGCATTAGATTTTATAGGTCCCATTAATCCTCCATCTAATCAAAGAGTGTACATATTAGTATGCACGGACTATATGACTAAATTGGTAGAGGCCAAAGCACTCATTAAAGCTAATGAAGAAGCAGTACTAACATTCTTATTTGAAGAAATCTTTGTTAGATTTGGACTACCCAGAGAATTAGTCACTGATGGAGGACCTCCTTTTAATTCTCATGGCTTCAAAAATATGCTCCAAAAATATCATATCAAGCACAAAATGACTACACCATACCACCCCCAAGAAAATGGGCAGGTGGAAAGTACCAACAAGGTCATTGAAGCCATCTTAACAAAAACGATAAAGGAGAATAGAAGGGACTGGTTTCAGACGTTTCCCGAGGCTCTATGGACTTATAGAACCACTTGGAGGAATACAACAGGCTTTTCACCCTATGAATTTGTTTTTGGAAAGAATGTTATTTTCCCTGTAGAGTTTGAGACCAAAACCTTAAGAACTGCCTTAGCTGTTAACCTTGATCTAACTGATGAACAGACAACCAGGTTGCAGCAGCTTCAGGAATTGGATGAGAAAAGACTGGATGTCGTCCATCAAACAACGATGATACATCAACAAAGAAGCAAATGGCATGAAAGAACCATCAAGAAAAAGCAGTTCCAGAAAGGTAACTGGGCTCTACTTTATGATTCTCGTTTCGAGAATTTTCAAGGGAAGCTAAGAACAAGGTGGTTGGGGTCGTATAAAGTGGATGCTGTTTTGCCAAATGGAACAGTTAGACTTTTAACAATTGATGGGAGCAGAACACTACTATTAGTGAATGGCTACCGACTTCGGTTATATCAGTGGCTGATTTCCAAGGAAGATTTTAAAGCCACTTGCATGGCAATAAAACAGTATTCTTTTCCAGGGGAACTTGCTGCCCCTCAAAGGACTTGAGTTCTATTATTTATGTAATTTTTTTTAGGTTAGATATTCTTTTTTAAGAAACTAATAAATCCTGCCAAGGATTGCGATATTACATTTCAGTATTTTGCAGATTTTAGCTTGGGAAGTAGCTGAAAGCAAAAGTTTCAAAGGGATTACTTTGAGGACTTGGAACTCCTGTTGCTGCAACACCATTCCCCGTTGCTGCAACACCATTCCCCGTTGCTGCAACACCATTCCTTGTTGCTCCAACACCATTCTTGTTGCTACAACACCATTCCCCATTGCTGCAACACCATTCTTGTTGCTGCAACACCATTCCCCGTTGCTGCAACACCATTCCTGTGCTACAACACCATTCCTGTTGCTGCAACACCATTTCCATTGCTCCAACACATTTCCCGTTTTTACAAATGTCTTTTTCCCGATGATATAACATCATTACCTGTTGCCACAACAAAAATTTTATGTTGTTGCAACACCAATCCCGGTGGTACAACATCGCTTCCCGATCATAGAATACCTTTCCCAACAAAATCCCTCACGCACACCAGTCTTACCACTTCAGCCCCAAGGAACAAATTTTGATAAAATATACCACTTCTTTGATGATTACAGCACCCTACTATCACTTTCCATCATTATCATTACAAATCGCCGGTATTCCCACGCTTTCAGATCCACGGTAATCCTTATGACCCAGCAGAAGACAGGAAAAGACTTTTTGACGCAGCAATCAAAATGGTAAAATACGAAGGTACGCATGATTATGAATGAACATTAAATAATAGATAATGTGGAGAAGTTGATAGGACTATCAATTAATTATACTTCCAATCATATCACTTACACATAGGAGGGGGGGATTACCAAAGCAACTCTTATAATGATATACCACTCCAACTGCCGCCACCCTTAACTCTCCCGGTAATATGTAAAAGCCACCCTATCACCGCATGTTACCATTTGCGACGTTTTACTCTGAACTGAAATTGGAAGCTCGGCTCTGAACTCTCAAATTCACTAAAACAACAGCTATGGGAGGAACCCTCATTACACATGAACCTGGCACAACAGCAGTCCTTGAACTCTATCCAGACATTTATCAAATTTTCTTGCAAGCAAGATGGATAGAGTACTTCAGGAGACTTCCGGACTTTGACGCGCAACAAGTCCTTGAATTTGGATGCAATTTAACAGAAGGATTCTCTGTCGTCCAAGGAGTTCAAATCCCAGTCACGGAGGATGTTATAGCCCAAGCTACCGGGCTACCAGCTAATGGCATATGGTGGTTTAGAAGAAAGCACCTGATTCTTAATGCGCAGCAGGATTTTCTCCGACCAGGCGAGTAGGTAGAGACCAAGGGCAGAGGCGTAGCACTTCGGTCGTTGCCTCAACTGTGGCCGAAAGTTGCTGAATTTGTCAAGCAATACCTGACATGCGAAGGCTGCTACCAGGTAATTTACCAGCACGATTTCATCCTTTTGAATCGTTTGAGAAATGGTCAGTTAATAAACATGCCATATTATCTATTGGGTTGTCTCAAAAACATGTCACATTATGCTGTTAACGCAAAGTGTCCACTTCTTTCCTTAAAACACCAACGCTTAGCCCAATTGCTGATTAATAGAGCCCTCGCTCTAAATAACCCTCCACCCCCCATTAATCCCCATTAGGAGGCAGAAATTCCACAACCGGAACATGAAATTCCTCATCAAGAAAATGAAATCCTTCACGAAGCTGAGGACACACCTCAGCAAGATGAATAACTTCCTCAGCAAACAGAGGACATGCCTGAACAAATCCCTCTAGAAAATCCTCAGCAAGCAGAGCACATTCCTGAACAACTCCACCAAACATCCCCGCAAGTCGCTGAGAATGAACAAGCAGCAGTAGAAATGACCACAAGAACAACCCCATCTCCCAAAAGAACCAATTCTTCCATTCCCATACTTGGTATTCCTACTGATGATTTCGACGACAATATCCCCATTACCCTGCTTAAACGAAAAATGCAGCAGTGAAAGAAAACCCCATCGAAAAGAAGAAAAACTAGGGTTTCAGCTAAGGCACCTCCTGCTCCGGCTCCTATTCCTATCCTAAAGAAAGCTATCCCGAAGATAAAAATGCCTGAATTCCCTGCTTTTCTACCAAAGCGAAGAACTCGATCATCGCTAGCAGCTGAATCTCCTAACCCCTCTAGTTCACCACCCATCACTTTAAGGATCCGCACTCCCACCGGTCCTCAAAACTCCTCTCCCTCACCCTTGGAAGTTGAGATGCAGAGTGTTCATAGCTTCATGACATCATCTTTTAAGACAGCTGACACACAAGAACCAGCTGCCGATACCCAAGGTAATAGTGACCAAATGGCTGTAACACAAGAAACAGCCACTACCCTAGGTGACACACAAGAACCACCTATGGGGAATACTGATCAAAATGATCAAACACAACCTCTGCCTCCACTAGAGTCTACCGCTCTGCAAGACCAGCCTACCATACCTGCCCTGCAAGAAGAAATTGAATTTCTGAAATCTCAGATTCAGGATTATCAGGAGGAAATAATAAGGGTCAAGGAAGCATATCAGAATGAATTCAACCTGCATGTTTTAGCACGAGTAGCGTCTGCAGGAGAGAAAAGTAAAGATAATTAATATATGTGTACCAATTGTGGTTAAATATATACTCAAGCAGGATATAAGGTAGTGGCAGAACCAATGAAGGAAGCCTCCACTGTTGTAGATGACACAAAAGAGCCTGCTGTTGCAGAGACGGAAATGCCACAATCCTCTGCTGAAATAAAAGAACCTGTTGACACACAAGAACCAACAGGCTCTCCAGAGAAGGTGGAGACAGAAGAACCTGTTGTCACACAAGAACCAATAGGCCCTCCAGAGAAGATGCAGGAGCAAACTAAAGAACTTACTGACACACAAGAACCAGTAAGTTCCCCAGAAACTGCACAAGACCAAACTGAAGAACTTACTGACACACAAGAACCAGTAAGTTCCCCAGAAACTGCACAAGATCAAACTGAAGAGCTTACTGACACACAAAAACCAGTAGGTTCCCCAGAAACTATGCAGGAAGAAACAGGGAATAAGAAAGAGGAGAATACAGATTCACCTCGGCCTACCGAAATTGCTATGGAAGAAGTACTTACACAAGAATCAGGAAATGAGGAAAAAGGTACAGACTCACCCCGGCCCACCCAAATCACCATGGAACAAAATGAATTAGTACAATAGGAGGAAGAGACACTAGCTGGAACTGAAGAGAAAGATGTTGGATTATCCCAGTCTACTCCAATAGAGCAGATTATCCTTGTTGATGCCTTTACACAAACAGAGTTTCCCTCTGTTAGTGATGTATGCACAGAAACAGATAGTTTTCAAGCATTAAAAGGAAAATGGTGGAGAGAATATGAGCAGTCACAAGGCAAAGCATTCCAACAACAAAACGGGATCTGGTTCAATCATGCATATAGGAGCTGGGAAGCACTTGAGCAATGTACAGCTCAATACAAAGAAATTACAGAATTAAAAGCCAGATTGTCCCAGATGTTTGAATTATTCCAAAGAATACTTGCCACAAGGAGACCCTCTTTTAATTATGCAACATTTTTGAGGGAAAGACTGACATTTTTATAGATAAAGCCTGTAAGAGAAGGTAGACCTCATCAGGTTGTTACATCTGAGCAATTTATGCAAACTTTTGCAGAGGCACCTAAAAATGATCAAAACCTGTTATGCGAGCTTTATCTCCATAATGAAGCCATGTCCGAAGAAAGAAACAGTAATATGCTACCTGTGGTTGGCAACATACAGCTGAGAGCTTTCATATCCTTTTTAGCCAACCAGCTTACATGGCAGAACGGCTTTATCTCAGCTCAACATAATGAACATAATTGCCTTCTGTGGATTAGGGCTGAGCCATAGAACGCAGCCACTTTCATTGCACAACATCAAACAATGATAAAGGATCCTGATATGAAAGACCACGTCAGGCATCTACAAGCAGTAGTCCTGAAAGACTGCTAGCACTATCTGAAAACCAAGGCACCCTTGGTTGTCAAGGCAAACAATTTGTTTTGGGAAAAATGCCCCAAATAGAGGAAGGAATATCATCCTTATAATCCATCAAATTTACAGGTAGCACTCACAATGGTACCTTACTATATTAGATGCATGCAACACTGTGCTGAAAGTTGGATGGGCTATAGATTTAAATTTCCACTTCTATGGTTATCTTGTGAACAATATAAGGGCCAGTTTGGACTATCCAACAAGGAAGAAGATGCAGCATGGAGGCATATGCAGAGTGTCTGTGGGTTCAGAAAGAAGTTTGATGTCACTTCCTATAGCTATTGTCTCAGTAATCTACATTGTTCATCCCAGTACTCCGACTCAGACCCAGAGTAAACATTGCATGAGGACATGCAATCTCTTCAGTTGGGGGGGATGTTAGGACTCAGAATTGACCAATTTTGACCTTATATTTTTTCGATAATATTATCCTTTTCAGTCATAAGTTATAAGCTTTGATTACATAATGACTTAATCACCCCAAGGTACGAAGTAACTTTCTGCATATCTATATGTTTAATTGTTCATTGCATATTCGTGAGTATCTTTATATTTATCTTTGGAAAAGCTAACTAAGTTTCCAAGTAATTGTCTTAAGTCTGCAGGAATTATAATTTATAGTTGCTGTAACACTAGAAACAGCAACTACGCAGTTGTTGCAACACCAGAAACAGCAACTACGCAGTTGCTGCAACACCAGAACCAGCAACTACGTAGTTGCTACAGTTAGCAACAACAACCATCTAAAGCGAGCTATTTCGCAACAACTGGGAATAACAGACGGAAACAATCTGAAGAATGTTTACGTGGCATGATCAAGCAGCTGTCTAAAGCAGGTAGAACACAGTTACCATGGCTTAAAATAGGAACAATATGTGGAAACGGAAATGGGATGCGAGAATCCCAAGAAGACGGTCGAAGTTGGTTACCAGTTGTGTAACATCCAGAACCTGAGAAAGAATATATTATTATACTATTGTAACAGCATTCTGTAATTCTTATTTTTGATAGAACGGGTTAACTAAATGAATTGTAATAATCTATTGTAATAGATGTCTCCTCTATAAAGAGGAGACATCTACATTAGAAGCTGGAGGATGGTCTGTAAGTGAGATTTTGAGAGACATCAGCAAGTATGAACTTTATTGTACTTGAATCTTTTGGCAGATGAATAGAAGATTGTTCTGAGCACTTAATCTAGCCTTTGTGTTCCGGGGAATCTTGTGAGAGGGACTGGGCCCACCTTCCTCACAAGATTCACCCATTTACTTTTCTGTCAAGTGTGTAAGTGCGTGATAGTTTCTTTCTACTGATACTCTGTTTGGATTCTGTAGCATTACCTCTGGTATTTCAATTTTGCTAGTACTTTGTTTCATTAATTGCTTGAAGTTGTGCAAGTGTATTTCACGGTGAATTAGAATGCAGTGTGTATTAGCAATCTGATTACAGGGGCAGGTGTTGAATGTCCTCACTTGGAGGATAGGATCCTGATCCTCTGCCAACAGAGCATCCATCTCTTTGCTTTCCAGATTCGTAATCTTAATTAATTACTTTTATTTTATCAGTACTATGATAACTTAGTGTAAGAATCACGTATACTACAGCTCTTAATGCTTTTAGAATTAAGTACATACAGTACGCGATAGCCTTTGGAATAAAAAGACCTTCCCAGGTTGACAATTAATGTGGTACTTGATTGTTTAATCAATAAACAATTCAACTAGCCAACAGTCAGGACCATGTATTTGCATAAATATTGAAAGTTACAATTGTTCATTAACCCAATGTATGGTTCAATGAGTCATACTTTCTTCTAAAATATCGAAGTTCATTGCAGGTTACTAGTAGCAGTTATTGGGGTTTTATTTGTAAAGATATCTTAACAAATTCCTAAAAGAAATTCCATCGATTGTCTTTAATTTTAGAACATCGCAACTTACCATGACTCTCCTTTCTACTTTGTTTGTAAGAAAAATTTCAATATTTGATTTATGTAGAGTATTGTAACTTACTCTTTTAAATGCTGACATATTTTACTTCTTGGCCATGTTTATCTCTCTAGAGACACTTTAGGTCCCTAAAGACTTCTTTGTGTGAGCAATATAGTAGGTCCCAATATAATTTTCTTAGTTTTTCTTGCTAAGAAATAGAGACGAATTTATGATTTTTACAAAACCTTTACTTTTTGGAAACTTATTAATTGTACATATATTAGTGTCTATAGAATTATGCTATAAGTCTCCTCATTTTAACAATCTTATTATGTCTAAAACTAATGAAATTAAAGCATGAGTGTGTAGACTAAGTTCTATGCATACAGAAAGAATATGTTGGGCTAGAGTATATGTGTAATAGGGTATATCCTATTACTATGCACAAGGTGGGGAAAAATCTAGCCTTTAGCCTTACATATGTTCGTCATAGTTTTTCTTCTTTTTTTCTTTTGTTCCTTCACTAAATTTAACTTGGCTTAAATATGCAATAGTTGTCATATTCATTCATATATAATAATCCCATAGACAAGGTTAATACTCGTATTTCTACACATGCTTACATCACATCATAGTGGAAGGCATCAATCATGATCATTCAAGATCATACAGTCATGTTCCGTTCCTCTCAGAATTTAACACAAGGATTAATGGAATCATTATCATAAATACACTGTAGTTAACTTCCTGATATAACATGTCCGTAGTCCTATTGGTGTATCTTATGCAATACTAACCGTAGTGAATAAATAGTTAAGATGACCTTTAGTAGATGCAATTCATAGTGCAAAAGGCCTAGCATGGATAACCTGAACCACTAGCTCTAAGATGACAACCTTAAAACATAATTATTCATCCTACCTAGTTGTTTCATGCATCATTATTGAATTATCTTTATACACAAAGAGCATACATGTAGCTATATGCATATGTTGAGAGGATTCGACAATATACAAGGTAAGGAAAAACATACAACAAATCCCATGCAATGGAATTCTATAAGGAAATTGAAATAATGTCACATGGAAAACCAAGCACTGCCACCCAACTTAGAATTTCCTACTTCCAGTTCACCCCCGAGATGAGAGTTCTTTTCATTGATCAATTTCCTCATGTTTATCTCTTCCATGGGTATGTAATACCCTCTTTCATGATAGGGTTTCCATTAGTGTCATCCTACTCGTATGGATCTTTTTATCCATTTTCCTCTTTTGGTTTCTCACTATTCTAAGTGATTAATTATTTTATCTATTTCATAAAGTATTTACTTTTTTTGTTACATGTTAGACCTACTTTTTCTCAGCTTAGGTTAGCAAAGTTTTACATACAAGGGAGGCGTGTTACATATATGCAATTTTAAACAACATAGAAAATCCAAATTTAAATAAGCAAACATACAATTTTTAATTTTTAAATATGGAACACAAATAAAAATTCAAATAGGAAAACACATAATATATATTTCCAAGTTGTAAGGAACCTCCTTATCCTACTTTGGAATATAGCTGCTAAGCTCCCATTCTGTAAAGTTCTTTATTTTTTTTATATTTAATCGTTAAGGTGCAACACTAGCAAGGGTATCTTTTGCCTGCCCTTACACAATCATTAGTAATTCTATAACAGACTCCATAATCATTATCAATTTAAGAATAAAATGGTTCTGGTATTGTCTTTTAACCTTATTGTGAAGGCTTATGTTAGAGATTTCTAGTAAACGTGATTTAGTAGATGAATATGGAACTAACCATACCATGCAACCTATAATAATTTCCTTACCTACATCAATGATATTAATTAAAATCTATGTATCATGATCATCCATCATGATTATAGGTCTTGTTTCCATCATGCATAACGAATTGGTTAATTAAATACAAATTTTAGATCATGCATTATATAGGTAACGTATCTCATACACGCTCTGGGTACTATCAGAAACCTGGTGATATTCAAGTCAATTTCATTGGATATCTTACAAACCCATATATGCATAACTAAAAGGATGTGCCATCAATTCCTTATACTTCATGCAGGAGCATCTAATTTCATTATGCACGACATAAAGCATGGTGAACCCTTGATAACACTATGGGAGACACTCCTCCATAATTGTTCCAGATGCATGAACATCTATAAAACACTAAAGCTTGCTACTCTTTCTTACCACTGCAAAGATAATCTTAGTAATGTCGATATGCATATGAGAGCACATGACAGTTATATGCATTATTGAATCCATCATTTCTATAAAAGAGGAAATTGAGAAATCCATATATCTAAATTGTTGGATTTAACATCCTAATGATTTTATTAGTACACAAACCCATGTAATTCATTCAAACATTCTCATGGTGAGGAAACTTAAGAAACCATCTCATAGAAGAACTGGAACAATAACAGAGACTTAAGGAGGAGCGGGGGCCGGATTTGGAGGTGAGGAGGAGGAGGATATCAAGGAGGAGGAGGGGGTGAGGAGTAGGATGTCGAGGAGGAGGAGGGGGAAAGGAGGAGGAGGGGTCAGAGGAAGAGTAGGAGCAGGGGAGGAGGAGGAGGGGGAGTGGCAGGAGGAGAAGGATGAGGAGGAGGAAAACGAGCGGGGGA